>DWDV01000814.1:0-14988 GCA_018245615.1 Mimoniades ocyalus
TTTTCAGCTATTTGTAAACCGCTTGCGTTTAACCGCAGTGCGTTCTCAGCCTTACGGACCTGTCGCCGCTTATTCTATTATACATTTACATTTCTAATGATTATCGTCTTCGTAAAATATTGGACACTTTAGAGAATTATATACTCTGTACAATATTTTATATTATACTAATATACAATTCAATAATAAAAATGTATTGTTAGTGCAGAATAACTACAGGCGCCGCCTGAATATCACGATAACTATAAACAATTGTATTTTATCATTTTATTTTATCAAAATTAATTTGATAAAAGTTCAATGAACCCAATATATCACAAAAAAATACAAATTGTTTAAACACAAGTTCCGAAATCGTTGCAACTCTATAATCGCGAATAAGTTGAAAATGAAAAATCGATACAAATGATTCTATTAAACCTGTGACTAATGGACACTGATTGGTCATCATTTGTCACTGAGCTATCAATTACAGCTTTGGCGATTTTATAACGAGCTTTTAAAGAACGAAAATTTTTTACAAGTCATACATAATATGAAAACGCTTGTTAGAAGCGTGCGTTTGCATACATGTATAGGTAGATATGATTTATAACACTAAACTACAATAATAGGGCCACAAGCGTCAAAGCATTACAATCTGCGTTATGCCAGCGTTGAGTGTAGCAAACTTAGCTTCACACCTTTACGAGCGGAAAGCTGGCCAGCGCCGCCCGCTCGTAAGACGCACTTAGCAGCTGGCACTCACCCCGCATTGCAGCACAAGTACCTTGGCGACAGAATATTATGTGACGTTAACATTTAATGTAATTTGTGTAAGTACATATATAATGTTATATGGCATTTTTTCCTCTTTGTGCGCCTACGTTTCAGCTAGATTTAAATCCGTGTGTTTCATTAATAAATTTTCAAAAGATAAATTTCTATATAATCATTTGCAATGTATACTAGAACTTCTAAATGAATACGTACGACTTGGTACAAGCATAGTACTCTTGACGCGAATAGTATCGCCCTGTAAAAAAGGGTGTATATTTGTCTTATGTTTTAACATGAAAATATGTATAATTGTATAAGTATTCATGTATTATAGAATTTATACAATAAAACAACTTTTTACTAATATATTACACAATTAATTAATACTACACATTTTTTAATAATATAGTATATAAATAGTTAGATACATATTTTCTAATTAAAAGCAACACATACATATATGTACTTCGCTCGCAACCTCTATGTCTTATGCAGATTTGGTTTCAAATGAGCGTCCTTTACATCGGTAAGCTCTGAAGTGTGTGACATTACTTATGACGTGGGTCCCGCAATAAATGTTCGTACTCAACCTGTGTAGAGTGTCCAATAATGTCCTTGTTTATCATCCTCGTCCTTTGTTGATAATAAAGTACCTATCGTATAACAATCGGCGACCATCTACTATCTTTTGACAGTATTTTTATCAGTCCTTTGGATAACAAACAAGGATAACACTATTAACATCCACGTAAAATATCTGTAACAGAATGATCGGATAAAGCAAGAAATAAAAAAAGATTATATCACAATTTACTCAATATTATAGTATAATAAGATATAATGCAATGTTCAAAATATGGTAATAATGATAAACGTAGATGCGGTTACAATAAAGGAAGTCGTGAAAACCGGGTAAGTGGTGGCAAATAGCTGGTAATTCAAACACCTGTAGTGGTAAGCACCAAAACCGGAAGTCGACGTTTTAGCACCGGATCGACAGATCCCCAACAAGCACGTGTTTCCGCTGCGATGGATATAACTTCGCGGAATGTCTTCCTTATTGCGTGAAAGCTTCGCTCTACCTCGTATAGAATCTCTATGAGGAATTTTGGTTACGTGTTTCGTGGTGTTCAAATCTGGTTGCTATTTATGAAACAGCTGTACAACTTGTAAGTAATATGTATATGTATGTGCATAGTTTGCGTGTGTGTGTGTATGTGTTTGTTTGTATGAGTAATTTTATGTTAATGCTGTTGTAATATTGTAATTTAACGTAACTAGTGAAACGTAGGAGTGTATTAGACTCCACTGCCAAACTTCTTCGGAGATTACAGGCTTGATGTTACGTTTTATATTATTGTAATGTATAGTTTTATTGACAAGTTATTTCTACTTCAATTTACTTAATGATAACGTTGCACTAAATCAATTTAAATAACGTAAATTAAAAATTAAAGCAAATAATGTAAAATACAATAAAATTATTAATTACAATTTCTGTGTTACGTACAGATAATAAATATGGCGGTATGGAATACAGATACAGTTAATAGATATGAATAAATGATAAACGTGAATTTATTAATTTTCTTTCTTTACGCCTGTATTTCCCGTACACGTAGGCAGATGAGTATTGTACACTCTTACTACCCACCTGATAAATTCTACGTCCCACTGTGGAAGAGGGAGTGTGGCTATTATCATAACCGAGCATAAATTCTGGATTTTTTATTCGAGCTAACACTATAAATTCAAGGTTAGAAAAATACCATAGCATACCATACCATACCCGGGAACAGAATCCAGTGCCTCTCGACCGGCAGTCGCGTTTGCAACGATAAATTAAAATTAGTAAAATTAATTTTAAATTATATCAAGATTCTAAAATCGGTTAACCACGTTGAGGAAATAGCATATCACAGAAAAGAAAAGAAATAATATGACGTTTTAATCGCTATGGAGTCACGCTCTACAAATCGTTCAGTGCAATTAAGATGCCTCCGCGAGCGGTGCGATTAGCGTTAGAATATTCCACAACAGTGTATTAGATGAATTGAAACTTGTATTCCAGCAGTATTCATAAGAATTAGAGAGGCTATTGAAAAGTCTTTGTTGATCCAGTGATTAATTAATGTAAACATTAATGTTAGCATAGTATATACATATATTTTGTTTATTTTATGTATATATTGCAGAGCTTGTAGCGAAGCTAACGTGCAATGCATTATAATGCATACAATACAATATAGGTAAATAATTACAAAATTAAACTCACATCTATTATACCTACGTAATTAACTCGATTACTCGTAAATTAACACAAAATATAAATGCAACATGTCGTCAGTATCCGGTTAATGTGCATATGGATTATGTAGCAATGTGTTATTATAATTGTTATTAATATTATTTATTTACAATGTCCACTATGGAATAATATTTAGATTATGTACATTGTTGAGTATGTATATGATACAATGTTACAATCACAATGTTACACAACATTATATGTACAATGATTGACATTTTAACAGCTACCATCAATTTCCTGTCATCACTCCGGACTTGTAGCGAATGCGAATTTAGTTTCAATGGAATACATAAATAAATGTCCAAATAACTGTATGTGCCAAAAGCATTAGTGTGTGTAATGCACCAACGACAATTAAATCATCGATCATACGTGCATTAGTTGACCTATAAACTATGAGTGAAGAGTGAATAGACATTTTCGAGGCAATCATGCTGCGATGCTGCTGACCATCAGGCGAGACTGTGGTCAAACAGAGTCTGTAGTATCGCAGCAGTGTTACAGCTTAACGGTACTCACTACCCTCGTAATTGGGTCGAAATATTAGCATATACATATGTACGCTCGTTGAGAATTGTACGTGTACATGTTAAACACAAAACATAGTATTATCACCTTTAACTTCGGACGAGCCGGTAGAAAAATTGTTGGAAATTAACAGTCCTAAACTAAAATTACCAAACCCAAACTGACTGCTACAAAGTGTAACTAATTAACGAAACTTTTGTGTCGTCTTTAAACTGACTAAACTAAGGTATAAAACGGTGTACGGCAATGAACTCGCCCCGTATGTTATTTCCGTGTTGGAGGTATAATTGTGACATACTGCAACTCCTCTGTCAACCCTTCCGGGGACATAAGTGCGACGATACTCTTCCGTCTAAGTGCAATGTTATATTGTCACTGTTACTGTAACTAATCCAATAGACGGAAACTTACGTCAATGCTTTGTCTTCTAGAACATTCAGACCGGAACTGAAGTGGCCGCTGGACGACGGACGAAAATACCCATGCGCTATTGTATGATTCTTCCGTTATCTTAGCTCGCTCGCGACCAGCCACGGTCCGCTAATGTTGTTTAATATACATAATTTATTTTAATTTTGTATTCTTTGTTTAACTATTTTTATTTATAAATGCGATAATTCAAATTCTTTAAATATCACTTTTATCCATATTTTGTGCGTAATACGGTCTATATAATATACATAATACAGTTTATAAAATAGAATACTGTAAAATACATGGAATATAATAAAATACACATATACTTAATTAAATTATGTACTGGCTCAAGTCACGTATGATTTTTTTGGTATAGTCCGATTACTTTGGGGCCTATCTGAGGTCTTCATGAGTTCGCGGGCATACTTACTATTCCGAAAAATCATACGTGAGTCAAGTCGATATATTATTTAACCATGTATATAAATACGTAACGTGTAATATTAACATGTGTATTTGTTAATATTTCTTTTGTTTTACCGAGTGTTTCATAATATTTCATACAAGATTTCACACTCTCATCAATATTGAACTGGTAGAGAATGTATTATTACAACAAAAAAAATGATCTTTTCATGCCTTAATTATTTCGCTGTGCTGTATTTGTTTTCTCTACACGTCAGGTTCAGATCAATTTCTCGTAGAGCAAACAATAAATGCAATAAAATAATAGAGATGAGAAAATGTGATCAAACATAACACGAATAAAAAGTGAAATCCCCGGTATTTACAGTTTTAAATTCTCTGAGCAATAAATGGTAAATATTTGTATTTTCTTCCTTTGACAAAATACCACTGAGCTGGCAAGCAAAGCTTTACAAACATGTTCTTAATACAGCTTCATTTACTATATTTGTGCATACAAATGTAGAGCTAGGAGTTTTAGTTTTTATAGCGTTAATGTAATAAAGATAGTGTAGAGTCGACATATTGCACGAAGCCACAAAAAATCTTAATAAGCACTAGGACATAGCTTCATTTAAAACAACTAGGTTTATTTGTGAATCTGGCTTAATTACTCTTTTTAGAACGAGAGAATGTTCACTCAATATTTTTCAAGCTATATTAATTTTGCCAGTTTGCTACTGTTAATAATGTGGATCATAAACAGTACAATAAATGTATGTATTTCAACAGTCGAGAATCGGTAGCGCGAGTAAATGACAGTGTAAATTGCACCACGATATATAAAAGTCAGTATGCAACTGTTGTACTCGTATTTACATAGTCTGCGACGCTCGTGCTCCGTCCGCATTGCCGCACTCCACGGTTGATCGACAACGGTACCAAGACTTCGCTCAACGCTATTAACATTCCATCACACGTTTAGAATAAAATTACAGTCAACAACACACACACATGTATGTAATTACATATGTATTTGTACATTACTTGGATCGCCTTAGAAAATCGGCTGATTAAACGATTCAATGGATTTATTAATCTTCCGAATGACACACTTTTTACGCTTATCGATGCCAGCGGATCGGGTGTTAAGTGCGTTAATATTGCTCGCGTTCATTTTTGAATAGAAAATATCGAGGCAATGTTTGATAGTAGACGCTGTAGTTAAAGCAGTTGAATTAGTTTGATTGCTTTAACATGTGGCGTAGGTAATGATAATAGTATTTTTGTTCGATTTATAATCCGAACTGATTCCCTCGTAGGTAGTGTGGTTGCAAACGAGACTTCTAATAGGTACTGGGTTCTATTCCCGTGTCGGTTGTTACTGGATTTGTCTACATACGATTTTCTTTTAGTAACTCGGAGTATGGATTTGTTCTCGGTGTATGGCAATAAGCTCACCAACTGTTTCATGATGGAACGTAAAGGTAATTGGTGGAGCGTGGGCATGCATTACACTACTCTGCGTACATTTCAGATACTATGATCAGATGATCTTAGGACGAGTGACACGCGTCGACTTACTACGAAAATATTCACAGCCTGTACTATTGTGCCCACAATACAAGGATACATATGTATATAATTATTGTATATTGTATTGAGTATTAATTGTATATTGAGACACGAAACAAATACTTATGCTTGTCACACAAATATTTGACTTGATTGTGAGTGTTGTATACTACAAATAACATCTTAAACGTGAAATCACGCCTGTAATAGCCGACGAGGTAGGCAGATAAGTGTAGTGCACTCCATCGTTTCATCAGTCACGTTTATGTCGCACTATAGAATAGGTGGCGAGCCTTTTGCCACACACCAGGCACATATCCAGACTCCAATAATATATTTAATGTCACAGATCCTATAATATATTTGATATCACAGATGCAATAATATATTTAATATCACAGATATCATAAGAACTGTCTACTTCAAATGTGTCATTAAACTAACACTCTGTTTTACATATTGCTTCTGTACCAAATAGAATAACAGTAATTATTGTACTCATTGTATTGTCGACCATTAATTCCAGATTTTTACGTACGTTTAAAAAAATGTTCCGTTCTGCATATATGTCACAGTCAGAATTGGTTCTATGATAAATGGTCGTACGTGTGCGGTGTGCCTATGTTACACACACAACTTGCGTCATAAATCCAAAGTTGGATCCCAACCGCGCTTCCCAGTGGAGTGAAAAAATTATATAGTTTTAAATATTCTCTTTTGATATTATTTATCCATGTATATGAAAAACAGTAGATCAATATGCACCTTAGTATTGATATACAGATCTTTGCACATCTATGTACTCGTACGTAACAATACAAACGTTCCTTTGAAAATCTTTCTATCTTTGTTTGATAGGCTTTTCATCTAGCTATTTAGTTTCAGCGTTTTAATTAGAACTCATTCATAAAGGTTAAGGTAAACAATGATTTTTTGTCACTTGTATTGAATTGTAAATATACAGAGGTGTACGAACGGAGTATATGAGATAGAGAGAGCTCAAGAGATAAATGTAGAAGAAGCACGTCAGGTTTGCAACGATACTTGGCACGCACTGCCTGCCCTGTAAGGAATTTGGCTTGATGATATAAAATGTGTGTGCGCATAGTTGTCAATACTCGTATGTGTAACGCGGCGGCTTGCAGCAAAGGATTCGTTTAGTTCATTAACGTCAGCTACTGTCGTCCAAGATGGATGACTTGGTAGCGAATACAGGCAAAAATACACGTTACCTTATCCTTATATTAAATTAAACTGTCAGCAGCTTAGGCTATTATTAATTTCTAACAATTAGAATCTTCACGAATGGTTTAGTTATAAAACGTTCGGGGTCCTAATGTTGATCTACCAATTGTGACTAGCGTCGTTTGTTTAGATCAGAATCGACTCTTGTTACGTAATAGCGGATTGGGCAGATATATAAGTGAAAATTGTTTTTTATTTATGTATATATATATATTTATATATATATATATATATACACATACATAGAAGTACATACAACTTGTTATATTAACTTTAAAAAACGTAGTACATTTTCGGATTGAATCACGACAGATGAGACTCGGAGAGAAACTTAAGAGATTTTAAGCTTTATATCCTCCTTTTTGAAACACTTATTTATTGTGACCTCGTTACTCACATACGTAATCTGTACGTAATCTAAGTCCACCGCTGGACATAGGACTACTCTGAGGTGATTTTCCTCTTAATCTTCACGCCAGGAAGGCCTGGTGATGAGGATCGCAGACCCTGATTTCTCGCACTGCCTACGCTGCTACGCGTACGCAGCCAGAGCATGAAGCCGTGCGTAGGTACATCTAAATGTTAAAACATAATGGCATTTCTAAAAAAATAATAATTAGAACTAATACTTGCTCTAGTATACAGGTTCGAAGCTAACCGGTATTTGGCAATATAAGCATTAATTCAACATTCATATTTTTCGATGCTCTCATTAAATATTATTAAGTCAACAATTCCAAATTGTTCTGTCCAAAAGTAATCTAAAATGTAATAATAGCTTTTGGTCAAGATTTGTTTTAATCGTCACTTTGAACTTGTTAATTGCGTAATTTTCCATTTCAATAATAAAATTTATTATAAATGCGTACCGATTAACCCGTTAAATTTCTGGTTTTATAAAAATTAGAAAATTTCACAGAAATATTGTTTACTTCTTGCACGTATATTACTGAAGCAGGTTACTAAAATCTGTGATTAAAAATGTGTGCGTTACGTTGCAATTTACACAATATTGATCTTTATAGAGAACGAAATAATTATAACTAGGGTTTATATGAAGTTTTGTCATTGTATTAAATGAGTTCTGCCAAAATATTTTTTTGAACGCGTTTAGTTTATATCCATATACAATTAAATTACATCGCCAGTATAATACATCATTACATTGTACACGTAGAAAATATTTCTTAATAATGTTACTCCAATTAATAGAGGGCTTACTTAAAATGTGTACGTGGAGGTCATCTGTTAATGAAGACGTCCGCCCAGAATAATGAAAGGGAATGATACCAAATAAAATTTTAGTTTAATTTCTTAATCTCTTATTTTTTCCCTATTTTATATCTAGACGTATTTTTAATCATTGCCTTTGCTACGAAATGTTCTTTTACTACCAAAAGTCAATAGCATATTTTTTTTTTACTTTTATGGTTATCGCCAATATTTTGCAACTACATAAAATTACCCTGAAAGAAATTTAGATCATTTTTTGACATGTTTCAATCAGAATGCTTTCATTGCGCTCTGTTTATACCGTTGTATGTAAATTTTGTTGTTGTAAAAACTCCTTACCTTCGCCTCCTGCTGTGAGATTTCCGCCGTTCGCGGGCGGGCGGGTCGCTGGCGTAGGCGCCGCCGTCGCCCTCAGCGCTGTGCCCCGCGCCCATCGCTACCCCATACCACAACACACACCGTCACTGACACACCGACACGTCTATGTTAGAACACGGCCTGGAACACTGTTCTATATGCCTACTTTAATATATTAGTAACTACCTACACTAAATACTAATTCAGTATAGTTCATTACACTGTACTTTGATTACTTGCGAGGTGTCGCGGTGTGATGACCGCAGGCCGCGTTGTACTCAGACGGCTCACGTATGGATTGTGAATCGTAGCGGCGCGCGCGCACGCCCGGCGTATCGTACGTACGTGGAAATTAATTGGTGCGAGTAGCGAACGGCGATGGCCATCTGTCACTAGATTCAATTATCTCTACACATTAAGGGCAATGATGGCCAAATTAGCGGTGCCATTGTGTATTGAGATGTTCTGGATGTTTGGCGTAATTGTAGTTTTTGATAAAATTGTAAGTGTTTTTATGTGCTTGCATTTTTCACCTATTCTAAGGTGGAATGTATAGTATAACTTGTGCTTCGTAGAAGTGGATGTACTACACTCCTCAGCCTACCACTTCAGAGAAATATAGGCGTGATGTTATGTTATATATTTTAATAATACCGTAACAAGGCTGAATTTGTGCTGGTCTAAATAATATTTTAACAACGTGATTGGCCTTAATTTTAAATTTTACGATTTCTGTAACTTAAATAAATAGTATTACTGTAAATAATTATACATATTATATAAATATTAAGTTAAGTTATTCTTACTTTGAAACGAGCCTTGAAATTGTAATAATATGTTTTCAAATGGCTGTAAAATATAAGGACCATTTGCAACGCTCTACGAACGTATTAATTGGCAGTTTCTACAATTTTCATTATTCCTGTATAATCACGCTAGGATCCTTACGGGGTAGACAGAAAGCACCAAGTGTCATAACTCTATCCTCGCACACCTGCCGTGCTGTCTCCATATTATTCATTTATATATATAAACAAACAGCGACGCTGCGCATCGCTATGATAAAGCCTATTTAATACTTGTTCGCAACAAACTTTGAATCAACACGCCGCTGTTGATGTCACCACCGCGGAGTATTCCAAACTCTCAGATATCTGCAAGCGAAATTCCCGACAGTTCCAGTCCCGCGATAAACCGACTACGCTAATTGAAAGATAGAGAACAAAACATTCTTCTTTAGGAACTCTCGAGACTTTTATTGTTTTTCTCCAATAAACGCGACTCCTTTGCTATTCAACGCTTCTTCTTGGCAAGAAAACTAGGGTTCGTTTTATTTGGTTCCCTTTTGTGCGTGAGATGTTTGTTTCGCGTGTCGAATTGTATTCAGGCTCATGGTTTTAATATAACGCCACGTTTGTATTTCCCTCATGTGGTAGGCAGAGGATTGTCTACAACCGTACAACAACAAACTTTTCATCAGTTAAGTTATTACATCATACGCCAGTTATATTATGTTCAATGTATTATACAGCCATTAAAGCATTTCCCCGTGCTTTAACATAACCTTTTTATGTAATGAAGTCATATCGCTCGTAGTAAACAAATGCAATTATAACTTGTACCGTATATGTCGTTTTTAACATCATATACCTACATATATGATTTTTTTAACACAACATACCCACTGTATTTCTCCCAAGGGATAGGCAGAGTAGTGTAATTTTCTTCTTTCTACCAGATTTTCATATGACTCATGGAATAGAGTGTGAGCCATATACATTTAATTATTATTATTAATAATCACACATGTATCTGCCTATATATAATAATTTCAAGAAAGAATCTGCTCTGGTCTGATAGGTGCGGTGAGCGAATGCTAAAGCGAAGTGATCTAATTTATTATCACTAGCATCTCGCCTGTGACCTACTTTAAGAAGATTTCTCGTTCAACACATCTTAACTTCAGACAAACTGCACGTTCGCTTTCTACTTCTGTTGTAAATAGAAGATTTTCAGCGCTTAATAAAATTGAGTAGTTTATAGAACATGTATAAGTAAGTTTTCTGCGTAATATCTTTTTTTTTATTATTGGTCATCATCATTAATCCTATTATCAGTCTACTTTAAAATGTGAGTTTCCTCTCAGAGTAATGGGTTACGGTCGGAATCTGCCATTTTGATCAACGAACGGTGGAAAAGTAGATTTTACACGTGTTTAAAAATACAGTGAATATTTCCAAAGCGTGTTGTTGTCTGTCAACGTTAGAATAAATCATGTTTAATTTAAAAACAAACGCTAGTAACTTTAAAGTCAGAGAAGTGGATTTGAAACCCAAATACCTGAGGGGGAAGGTATAAATTCATACCACTCGTTTCTTATTCTCGTATTCCGATGCAAGTCAATTATTTAAGGCCCTTTTATTCGTTGTACATTTTTTGTATATTTATTCGATATTACACATTTATATAATGTGTTACTAGTAAATATTGTACAGTATGATTTGTGCTTTCTGCGTTTCATTTCTTTCATCTCGACCTTGATCGTTACTTGGTGATAAGATCAGTTTTATACAACATGGACTTCTCTGACATTAATGTATGTATGTCACATAGTACACCGATGTGTACAATTAATAATTATCACAATAAATGTGTATATTTAAAATTATTTAAACTTTTTTTATTTGAAGTACCGTATACTCGTATACAGGTGGCAGGTCAGTTGACCCGTACATTTCAATGAATTCGCTGTCTCGTCATGACTTGGACGCGGATACCCGAGGTAATGCCCGCTTCGCTCTCGTTTCTCCTAATTACGCGAACTGCTACGTTTCCAATGGAACACGTCGTTGGAAGGAGAGACCATCACGCCCACTGTACTGGTCAACTGCAATGTGGGGCACCTTCGACGGACGACCTTGTCAGTTCCGACGTTTTTGTAATATTTGCGTAGACAAAATTCTGTTGCGCGTCCGCATAGTTACGTAAGTCCGTATTTTATATGTATAACTTACCTATACTATATATTTTAGTTGTGTGTTTAATAATAGATTGTATCAAAAGAAAAAAAGGTTTCCTCGTGAATAAAAAAAATCATGTTTTTTTGTATATTAATACTTTCTTTTTTCGCTTGTCGTGTTTTGGAAGATAAAAGTCTCGAAGCTAAATTCTTATAATCTAATATTTCTAGCGATTTCTTTTTGCTTATAAAAAATGGTTCGTATAACATAATGAATATATTGCTATGAAAAATCTGCAAAAATCAAAAGCACAAAAAAAAAAGTTTTATGTACTTTTGTAATTAATTACTATAATTTGAAAAAGACGGGGATGCTTAAAATTCATGACAGTGGAGAAAAAATCTTCGTGGTTGGCGCTTCATGTCGATTCCTCGAGGTTCAATTCTCGTCCGCGTCCATTTTTTACGAATGTATATAAATGATATGTTATAGGTACATATATGATAAAGTATGGTTACAAAATACATAGGATTGGTTGCAAATGAAACGTAATTAATTTAAAATTTCTCAACATGTAACTACGAGTGGCTTTGGCTATGTGAACAATGCTCTATAGACTCTATACAAAGTTGTTCATTGGCAGAATTTAAATAATTCATTGCTTAACTTTCGTTACTAAAGAGGCACAATTGAGGAGCGGAGAGGAATTTAACCTAGAAAAAACAACTGATTTTCTTGGCATGACCGTTAATACATTACAACCGAATCGAAATACATATATAATGTATATAGAAGTGTGTATTATGTATTATATGTGTTATTTGTTGTAAAAACAATTAATTATCAAACTGTATCTTAGCACAATTTTAATAACTCGAGTTCTATTTTCGATTAGTTCAGTTCAAATTTTGATTAAATGACTGTGAGGGAGAAAATAGGAGGCTAAAATTAGGCTAATAACAATATTTCACAACAAATGGCTCGTAGAATATTTACTTATGTAACATAACATTTCAGATGTTGAGTGGAAAACTACAAGTGATTATACTGTTAACGTGTGTTTGCGTAAAAATGTGCTTTGTTTAGTTTGACCCTTAACATACTTCGAACACGCTACGTAACAGCCGTCGGGGGCAATTATTGGCTCCATTTTTCACACGATTGATTTTGGGTCTTCGATTTGCTATAACTTCAGTTTTAATATCGTTTATATACATTCCGTTTACTTTCTAATGAAATATTGATTGAAAAATTGTATTTGATATAAGTGTGATTTTTAGCCTTCTATTTTCTCCCTTATAAGTAATAATTTAATTAAAATTTGAATTTAACTAATCGAAAATAGAAATCTACTTATTAAAATTGTGCTAAGATACTGTTTGATAATTTAATCGTTTGTATAATACCGAAGGTAAATCAGCATATCGTATTGAGGATTAAATGGAAGTAGTTGCGGAAGATAGTTTCTTGCGATCCCCGACCTAAATGCACCGGGATTCTGGGCAAAAACATCTCAAGGTAGGCCTGTGTCCAGTAGTCATCAGTTAATAAAGTCGTTTAATGATATGTCTTTCATTCGTCTTATTGGAGTATCCGAAACGGGCGTACATGTATGAAGACAATGGTGAATGTAGAAGAAGCGTGACAGGTCTGTAAGGACAGATATATTTAGCGGTTCGTGCTCGCTGCCTACCTTGTAAAGAACCGGTCGTGATGATATAATAAAGGTAATTTTTAATATTTCATTCGTGTCGTGTTTTCCAACCGTGTTACCATATGAGCAGATATTTCCTATTTTCCTAGTGACGGTCCAACAAACGGTATTACCTCTCTTACAAAGAATTGTGAGCTCCATTGTGGGTTTAACAGTATACGTAAATGTTACCGTTGAGTTTTATGTCTCTCTTTCGCATTGCACACAACGGTGTAGGAATGATAAGGACAGCATATAACGAAGAATCTGAAGTCGGCTAGTGTCTTTGGACCGGAACAAAATGTACTATATTATTTCAATACATTGCTGATAAGTGTAATTTTATGAATTATTCTGAACTTGGCGCTTCGCTATCAAATCACTTTTCACAGAAAAATCTAAACATATACCTAGGTTGTATCCGGTTGAACTCTTAAGAGTACGAGTAATTTAAAATAGTTTTCGTGTCAGACAGATTAAACCATATCTGCTCCGTACGTATTTTGAACTTGTTTAGTTCACATTTTTTATTTGTTACATTTACGCACAGAACACACTTTATACATAAAATGGTTAAATGTCAATGTTTTAATGATTACGTGTGTTTCATATAAATTAACCGATTTTACTATAGTGGAACCCGATACCTATCACTCAAGTTCACGAACAATAGAAGCAACAAGCCATACAAATGTATATGGACTGACGTATCTTCTGCACACGATGAAGTAAACTTACTATGCACTAGTGTTAAAATTAGAATTTTTTTTTCACTTGCACCGTAACAGGCATTTTAACATTAATTATATACGTAACAGTAAATGTTCTTTACGATGGAAGGTGTAGGTACCTACCCGCCATAACGATTGCATTTGTGTTACCTAACGTCTACGTTAGAATGCGTAATGCGTATGCAAACTAACTCAGTTTCTTGCGTACTGTCTCTACTTGTGTTTTCTATTTCATTTCATAGTCATACCAAACCTCTAGGAATTTGACTTTCTCTATCGTGTATACTGTTCATAAGAATATGCCCATAACTCATTGTAGTCCTAGAAAGATCCTGTTTATTTTTAAAATGCTTATAATTTTTGTCATTTTAATTTATTTTGTTGTCTGTTGCAAGCGTGACTGTCGATCGGGAGGCCCTGGGTTGAAATCCCGGGTAGGCCGCTACTGGATTTTTCTATCTTAGATAGTCTAGAAGGGGCTAGGAGTTTAGATATGTGCCCGGTGCATGGCAATAGGCTCATCACAGTGATCACCTATTCCATAATGGGACGTAAACATAATTGGTGAAACGTGGGGGTGGGTACTGCACTCCTCTATCTACCTCGTCTGGGATTACAGGTATGATGTTACGTAATTGTTTTTTTGTCGTTTTTGACAAGCCATTAATTAATTAATCTCAAGGCGTTACATCAAACGTGAGAAAGGGCATGCTCCGATGGTTCGGACATGTTGAAAGAATGGCTGATGAAAGAATGACGAAACAGATATACAAT
>DWDV01000815.1:0-14988 GCA_018245615.1 Mimoniades ocyalus
TGCCACTACCAGAAAATCTAAATTAGAAAAATTTGGTAGTGCCCGACCCGGGATTAGAACTCAGGACCTCCTGATTTTTAGTTCTCTCGCTACCGTACATACCCAACTCTCGCTTCCTATTATTATCATATTTGATAACGATTATTATCATATCTGATTATAATCATTATTATCATATTTGATAATAATCATGTTTATGATAATTATTATTATGTCAAATAAGTAGGTACTTGTAGTGAACCCGCACTTAGCGGGGAAGACGCTTCAACAAATTAAAAAATATTGTTAGTAAAAAAATCCAAAAACTAATAAAAACATAGACGTAAGTGACCTTGAATTTAATATTTCCTTTTGATCCGTTCATATTTAATAAAGATAAATCCTTTTTATGTCACTGCACTTACGATATCCAACGTTCTAAAATCTGCAAAATAGCAATATTTAAATATATCCAAGTAAATATGTATAATTATTATACTGTAAAATATTAAAAGATTCATAAAAATAAAACATACAAAACAATCATCGCGAGCGTGGGATCCCATCGCGGTCTGCTTAAGAGAGAAAAATATTGCACTCCAATTCCCAACAGTCAAAGTTGCCGCCACAAGAATCAAATATATTTTATGTTCTACTTATCGCAAATCCCATATTGTTGAGACTTCAGCTTCGGTATTGCCACACGTGATTATACTAAGAGTAATAGACTTTAACGCCTGGTTAAAGGTCCATTAGTTGGAAATTAGTGTCAGATTTTGTTGAACGTAAGCTTAATTAATGAACTTTCAGTTCCTGTCTAAAAAAATGAGTGACTTTAAATTTCAATTTAAGTATAATTTAGTTTATTTAATCGCTTAGTTGATCCGTTTATTTCATTTAAACACAGTTTAAACATCTCGCGTACAAAAGAGAAGAACTATTTTATATGTAACAATAAAAGATTAACATACAAAAGAAAGGTTGCCGCCGAATGATAAACGCATCATAAGAGGCCTAAAGGCATCTCGTTCATTTGATATCTGTTCCGAACAAATCACTATTTTATCGTTACTCCCATCGGAAAAAATATTGATATCAACATAAAAAGCGGTTCAAAAACAATAGAATGGATGGATTGAAAGGATTCTCGCGTCAGATAACGATTCGGTTAGAAAAAAGTATATATTAATAATAGGTTTATAGCGACGCTCTCACTTAACCGCTGGTCATCAGTTCACCGGTGTCATTATGAACGGTACAGAAAAAGTTGAATATTTCGTTGCTTTTTTAAGGCAACAAATTAGTAACATAATCACTGGACGATATATAATGACCTAATAAATTCTCTCCTCGATTGAAATGAAAAAGTTTTCATATAGCTCTTTAAAATATTTTGTTAATGCTCTTATTCACGTTAGATGCACTTTGGTGATTTGATGTAGTATGTATATACAAAATTCGGCAAAATATAATTATTTTACATTATCTTTCTATCTGCGATTTCTTTCGCTTGGATATCATTAAATACACGTTAATATCAATTATAGTCCTAAAGAAAAATACATACTTATAAACGTTTTAAATACTTTGACAATTTGAGAATGTTAAAATAGCTATAGCACCATCTAGTGTCTTCAGAAAGAACTACAACTATAATATATTAGTTCCAAAGATTGAGATCAATTCCAGAGGTATCGTAAATTTTTGATAACCAAAAGTACCGTGTAATTTTCGATAATGGAAGGTAGTCTATATCACTCTCGATGATATTAACTATCACATTTTTAATGAATAAAATGTTTTCGCAAATGTCAAAATTAACAGCTTCGTCAATGGGTGACTATTTTAAAATAAAATGTTGCCAGTCTCACCTCGTCAATTGTCATAATAAACGCATGATACTATATTACAATAATATGAAATGTTTGAATTCTTAGAATTTAACCTAATTTTTTTTTATTAAATGAATACGTAAACAAAGCAATACTAAATGACATTACCAATTAACGTATAGAAAAATCTTGACCTACCATAATACATAATATATTATGGATATAAACACGCTTTATCAAAAATCATTGATTTGTCAATAATTTACCACACAACGACTCTATTAGTAACGAAACAACTAATTCAGTTGATTGGATTAAGACGTCAAAGTGTGCACTGGGTACGATCGCCAAAAAAGATCGTATTACGATTGGAATTTTGTAAATGATACCCGCA
The DNA here is from genome assembly GCA_018245615.1 of Mimoniades ocyalus. Classification (NCBI taxonomy): domain Eukaryota; kingdom Metazoa; phylum Arthropoda; class Insecta; order Lepidoptera; family Hesperiidae; genus Mimoniades; species Mimoniades ocyalus. Next base: position 2,206 of record DWDV01000815.1, read on the forward strand.
AGCAATATAAACCCCGAACTCTATTACAAAACGTTGAGCTATTTTATACGAAATCGAGAAAGACACTATTATAAAAATTTGTGTATTTTGTTTGTATTGCTGCTAAACGTATATCTTAATTCTAATGCTTGTGCTGACGCTACCTGAATGTATTTATAAATTTATTATAAGTATCGCACACATTCTAGTTATAACATAAATTACGAAAAAGCAACACGATACACAAAACAGAAATATTTTAATAAGTGGGACAATCAAGCCAATTCAACCATTCCTATGCATCTAATGACATGTCATCCTCAAATTTTTGTTCATTAGAGCTCATTATATATTTAAAACAGCAACATAATGTTATTAGCAGTTTTGTCATTATTAATTAAATAACTTTAAGGATATGACAAAAAAAATCTACATTAGTTTTTACAAAAGATAATTATTAAGAAGAGATCATTTCAATTCTATATTTTTTAATCACATTTCAGTAAGCTATGCCAATTTTCAAATTTCAATTAACTCGTCTTTAAATTAATACTTCCAAATACACAATCATTGTTATCGTCAGTAGTACAGTGGTAATAAGTTGTCCGAAGTATTTGAATGATAAACGATATTTAAAAAAGTTGAAACACCACAATCTCTGATAGTTTATGTCCACTGAATCATTTTGAACCAATAAAAAATGTTGTTTTCGGCAATGTTACGGAACTAAGGAACGTTATCGCAAAACCAGAGGCTTATCAGCGAATCCCTTGTTTTGTGGCGGTAATAAATTGTTTAAATATACCATAATTCTTTTCTCTTTAAGATGGAGATTTGATAAGTGTTTATTAGATCACGGGTGGTATAAACCTCGGAGATATTCACCAAAAACAGGTGAAAAGTAAACTTTCGGCATTTTTTCCTTTAGCCAACCTCAAAAAGGCCAATTTTCAAGGTTGTTTAGTTGTGTTATCACTGTTTGTTTAGTAAATTATGAACTGCCGCTATGCTGTTAACATCTTGTTAAATTTTATTTCAAAATTGCGAACGTTATACGTAATTATGACTGTCGTGTTGGTCCAGTGGTTAATTAAAATTACTGTGGAGCCAAGTGTAGTGGGTTCGATGCCCGTCCAGGACAAATACTTGTGCGATGAGTTAATAAAAGTAATGTTCCATGTAGGACATGTGAATTGAATATGACTAACTCGTTGGTCGAATGGGTGTGAGCGCCACTGCCGATTGAGAGGTCGTGGGTTTAAATCCTGGGTCGGGTACTATTAAATTTTTCTAATTAGAATTTCTAATTAAAATTTCTATTAGTGGCTTGGAGTCTGGATTTATGTGCAGTATATGGCAATAAACTCACCACCCATACCATGATGTGACGTAAACCTATTTATTGAAACGTGGAAGTGTACAACACTCCTCTGTCTACCTGTTCGGGGATTACAAGAGTGTTGTTATGTTTTTTTTCAATGTAGTAGTCAAAGAAAGATAACGTCCTTATAAACTTTACATAAACATGGTACCCCCAGCTAAAAATTCCAACTTGTTCAAAACATTTAATAATTTAACAATAAATTAAAAATAACTTCATATGAACATCGCTTGCCTGATGTCTACACAATACAGATCTTTGTAAAAAACAGATATTTTCATCAATCATATCTGTACACATGTGCACTGTATTAAAGTGAACGTCACTGTGTTGATATTTGCATAAATAATTGCCGGTTAAACGTACAACGTGTGCGGCGCGCTTCTGTGTCCTCATATATCTGCGTTAAGCAAATCGAGGTTTCAGGAAGTCTCGTTAAGAAAATAACTTTATTGCGCCCGCAAGCTGGTGAAGAAGATCAACGGTCGAATTTAAATAATGCCAACCACCGTTCATTGTATTAAATATTAACTATAATTATCGAAACTTATTTCAATGGAAACTTGCTAAGTACTTAAGTTTTACTTTAAAATTACCAATCTGATATTATTAATGTAATACAAAATGCAACATTAAGAAAAGTATATATTTAATGTAATTCATTTTAAAGAGATATATGTCAGGCTTTAATTTATAGCCAATAGCGCTGAGGAATCGCCCACTATAAATTTTCTACTTATTAAGTGTACCTGACAAAAGACACTTTATTATGAGGTACAAAGAAATCATTCATGTTCGTATTCAGAGAACAATTTTATGATTTATGCTAATGAAGTTGAACTATACAACAAATACTACATATAAATAATTATCTTAAACAGTCCTTTGTAGTACCTATTTATAATGAGAATATTGCTAAAAAGAGTTAACTAGTAACATTTTATTTTTTTGGAACCCCAAATTATATTATTAACCCTAAAATATCTCGTTACATCAATTTTACATGTAATGCATATATTTTAAGATGTTCATTGCATTCAAAAGCAAACATCGTAAGCGTAAATATCATAGGTACCTATATAAAAAAATCAAAATATTGTATAACTAAGTGATGCAAGAAAGACAAGGAGGAATTATGATATCGATATCGCGACCACTAAATTAAAGATGCAGATCGACGCATCAGAAGATATTTATGGGATAAAATTTGTCTCCCGCTCGCCCGAAGCCTCATTACCGGTGCCGACAAAGCGCCGACCAACATTTGTCACGAACGGTAACAGTTGCTAATAGCGAAATCTCTTGTGTGTGACGAAGATTTCCATTGTAGTAGTATTTTGCAGGAAATTCCCAAATTATTTACTATAGATAATGCATAGCAGCAAGCGAATTGGATATTTTATGAAAAAGTTTCTACTATATACAAATAGTTTCTACTATACAAAAGTAGTTTCTATTATACACAAAGTTCAATATAGGTATATAAATATGTTAAATGCATTAGAAATAGGGTAGGTAAATGAAATAAAAACGTACACGTAAGGTACGAGTAACTCATTGTGTTATCACATTTGTCTATGATGTAATATTAATACAAACTATTGTTCTCTCATATTTTAGGAAGTTCGAGTTAGACCTAAATAAAATATTAAACCTATCTTTAACTAGATCTGAGATTCTGACAAGTTTAATTGGTAAAATATCGCGTTTTGCACTTAGGGAATCACGTGCAAATGATGGTAAAAAATTCGTTTGGACTCTCGGCAAATAACGACAACAAAATATTGCTACACGCCAGATTTTAAGTATCTACATACATTCATACGTTACCCTAAAGGTTTGGATCAGTGGAAAGTATTCCCTTATAAGACACAGATGACACATCCATCACTATCAATTCGATTGCGCCATGCCGGCGTCCATTCAAGAGCAATTTTAAATATCGCCTCGACAGTCGACACTCAGTTCCTACACAGGTGCAAAATTTTTCAATGTAATCTTTAAAATTAGTATAAGTAGGGAAATATTAAAACTATCGATACGATCCTCATAATAATACAAGTAAATGTAACATAAATAATGTGTGTATATTGCATATTACGAAGAGTAACAAGAAACGGCCCCTACGTTATTTATTAGAATAGAACTCTAATTTCAGTTAGTTGTTCAAGCTACGCCCATTGTATTCTAGAAAAATCGAAACAATATGTCTAATAAAAAAGGGTCTTTACCATTAAAAATATTTACCAAGACCTCAGATATACATTTGAAAATATAGAGATAAAGCTGTTTTATTTTTGGAAGCATATAACTTTCAATAAAAAAAAATACTTTGTAACAACGTTATTTGCATGGATGTTGTTGGCTTTATTTTAAACATTAATTAAACCATTTATTGATTTTACATGACATAAGGCAAGTGGCCGCCTTGCTTGACTTATATGAAGCGCAATTGGAAATTTAATTTTCAATCGTTTTTATGGGGCTATTTAGGTCGTATACGAGTATCGTAATACTAATACTACGAAAAAAATTGTCGAAATTTCAACGTGACAAATTCAAAAGCTTTTTTAAAACAACCTCAAACCATTAAAAAATTGTATTGTATAAGTAATGTGCTTAAGGGAGACGTAGAATTATTGATCCATATTTCTTTAAAAATTATGCCAACAAGTTAGTTGCCCTAGTTTTTTTTTGACTTCTTTATTTTTCAGTTAAATGGTAGGTACGGATGTATTCGTACTTCGATTTCCATAATATTGCACATTATACCAAATATCACGCGTCGAAACTTATCGCGGGAAACATTCAATGAGTGCATGCAACCGCTTATTAGATCTGTGAACTAAACTTACCTAACTATCGTGTGATCTCACAAATGGGTTAATTTGTTTGGAAATCTATACACGAATTAGATAACGTCGATAAACGATGAACACTTGGCCACAATTTAACTTAACTTTTACCACATCATTATCGAAATACAGCCCTAATTGCTCCTTAAAGTGATTGAAAATCATACTTCCTAATTGAACTTTATTCCGCCCACCGTTGGATTCATAAGCTATATTTATTTTAAAGCTATATTTTATTCAAAATAGCATTATATTATGTATTTTTAAAATAAAGCTATCAACGTCGCTAACATCACGCGATAATAAATTGTACTGAAATAAACACAGTCACTGGTGTGCTAGTGTTAGTGACTAGAATTATCGTAAACGCTCAAAGAACATTACTCTCTAACAAAGATTGTTTTTCTTGAGACGTATAATGGGACGCGAAAGTACCAATTTAGAATAGTTCTGACACTGAAACACTTAAATTAGCTTGTCACTGATAGCACGTATCATTTAGGAGAACATTAGAATCAAACTATGTATGTATATTTGGATGAGGAGTACGGATTACAGCGCGAAAATTAAGCAACACAATTTTTATTGCTTGACTATTTTTTACATATTTTTAATTAAATATAAGGAAATAACATACTGCTACTATTCAAAGAAGTGATTAATGATTTAGACAATGTTTTATGTGACACACTACTGACCATTTCTTGTTACGCCCAATACCCAATAAGTAATTGTAGTCAATAGGATTTTCAATACACTGCTTAATATTTTATCACACTTTAGTTTTTGTAAAACCGGCAACATTTACACTCGCTTAAAGAGACCTATTGAACAAACCTTTTACAGAAACAATTGACGCGAAAACTATTGCTTCTTAAGGTATGAACACATGTTAATGTTCCCAAGTGTATATTGAGACTACTTAATGTGGATTCCCAATGGGGACGCCAGTAAATAAGACTGCTTTACGGTCGGCAAGCACCGGAGGCGGTATGCCATTGTGGTAGGCTTCGACAAGCGCAGTTTATTGGCTAATTTTATTCAATTAAATTGTTCTCGTTGCGCGCCGACACCCTGCGCCCGCGCCACCTTCGTTTTAACGCCTCGGAAATTATTGCAATAGATAACATAACACGGCTCAATGTTCATCTGAAAGTAATTTACGTGGCACGGCATCGCCAATGTTCGGTAAACCGGTGCCGGCAAATTTATACTAACGACCCGTCTAGGCGATGACATGCAGCATTTCCACTCGCGTCATAAACATAAATAATTTTAATTCAATCCTTTACTATGTCGACCTGTTTCCTGAGGTCTGCTCAACGCGCGGGGTTAAAAAATGAATGTAATATGTTAATTTTGAGTCACATTTTAAAGCTGGTGGCAGCTTCCAACCAGTGAACGGGATGCCAGCCACATGCTGTGAATCTACTGAGATGTTTCATCACAATGTTGGCTGAGGACAAAACTATTATGCGCTTTATCGTATAAAAAGGTTTGATTTCACAGAGCTGGATCGCGTCATGCTGACAACGCATTTTACAAATCGTTTATAACCGAATTTATATGGAAGCGGCACTTCGTTGATAGCATCGGCCGGTTATGAATGTTGACACACAAACGGACGAAACCTTCCGTTTCAAAGGGTTGCTGACGCTATAAATTATTGCCAGTCAATTATAATGATGACGTGAATAGTTTTAACTGAATTAGTTCGTACATCACAATCATATTATAGTATCATAGTTGTCCATCGCAAGTCTAATAAAAGTATTGTAACATTTACTCTACATATAATTGAAAAAAAATTAATTAAAAAAATCAGCAAATAAATTCTAACAATTTTATTGTAATTTATTGCCCTTCTCTAATTTATGGTAAGAAATATCCACAAAAATTATATTTCAAACAGCACACAGTAATTTTAAACAAAGTCACAAGTATTCACTATGAATTTCAAAACCCCATAAAATTAAAAAACAAAATGAATATGAGTAACGTTACAAAAAAAACACTGATAACAGAAGTTGAGCATAGATAAAAGAATAATGACTTAGCGCCAACGTACATAATAACATTCTAATAAAACACGTCAAAGCAGCCGAATGTTTGCAACTAAAGCATATGGATATTTTGCCGATCGAACATAAAAAGGGAGACAAAAACGAATAAAATTACATTTAATAGCCTCGTGAGAATTGTCTCTCACCACCCACTGAGGGTGGTTCTTTAAATATTTTAATTGCGCCGCTAAAACGTCCCAAAATTTCATTTCTCGTAAATCAACGTTGTGTCCACGGTAGTCCTGTCACAGCTACCCACCGACTTTTTATATCTGAATATTCCATCAAAGATAACATCTGATTGTCTAGCAAAAAATATTTCTTAAGTAAAAATGTTGCTAGAGCCTCCGCTTCACGTGTACATACTCGTAGTTATGTAAAGAAATGGTATTTACGTTACGAATTTAACGTTCATTGAAAACATTGACCATAATTAAGCATATTTTTTAAAAATAGTATATGACACATTTACTTGGTAAATATAAAGTTTTTACATTTATCATAGCCCGAGTGGCGACTGTGTCACTCCCCGAGTGGCGACTGTGTCTCTCCCCGAGTGGCGACTGTGTCGGATTAATTACGCACAAATACTGCTCGGCGCACCCTGGATATTGCGACTAATCCTTTCACCACGATAGCTGATCACTCGCGATCACCTATCGACACGAAGAAGAAGATTTATCATAGCACCAGGTTCGCCTTTTAATGCAATTATCATAGAGTCAATAATTAAATATGGTACAAAACTGCAAAAACTATGCCACTCAGTACCAAATACGAAAAAGTACAGCAGAAATGTAAAATGTAGAGTTCATATTAATGGAGTAAATGGTAGTCAAATAATTCATCATTTAGTTATATGTATAACATTTTTCACATATTGGTCAATCCCTCAGCATCATCAGTGAGACGTAAAAGTAGTTTATACAGAAGGGTATTGATTAGTATCGCTACCTATGCCCCGTCAGCTTAATGTTCAACCCTCAAGTTTTGTAAAACTTGATATATTTCTCACAAAGGCCTAATTGATGAACAGATAAAAATCGAAATGTAAAACTATTCCGCTATGAGATAGGAGGTATCTTCGCATATCAAAACCCACACAAAACTCTTGCCTTGCACGCAACTTACTAGGATTAGCTTCACATAAATCATTGTCAATTTAGATTATTTTTTACTTTTTAGCTTAGCGGTTAAATGTACCCTGTAATTTCAAATAATCAGAATCGGAAGCAGCATTCCGTCACAGGTCGAAAGTCATTCTAAAGCCATCACTCACTCACGACGAGTCATTCAGAAACTGAATTTCTGAGTCAATAAACGTCGTTTGTTTGTTTTTCTAACAGGAAATATATTAAGTTGCGTAAAAAGATTGGTAAAAAACAAAAAAGGAGCCGTGTGGGTGGCGGCTGACGACAGTCTAAGTGTAATATGATACGTGAGTCCGGTAGTGTGTTTTTCTTACACGCTGTTCATATTGTCAGAAGCCAATGCGCTAATGATATAATTTTGAAGGAGCCGCTTCTCCCTTGTTTACGGCCGCTGTTACATCTACGGAAGCATTTTTTATTTATTATTAACCTTAAATACTGTATATTTAAGGTCAATCTTTAAAAAAACATTGAAATATACGTGTGAATTACTCTAAATGACCACACAAAACTTGATGCATGTCACAGAAATATTTAACATTTTAATAAACCTACGTAATATGACACCTATTAAAATAATATTGAATATCTCTTATTATTCTTACGGGTTATTTTCCAAGGAAAGGAAAATTACCTGTCTTTAAGAACAAAATATTTGATTCGAACAAAAACCGTTTTTAATAAACTTTATTAGTTAAATATTATTGCCAATTTGGATCATGAAATACATTTTTGCAAATACCTACAAGATTAACTTAACAGAAGCGAACTGTATGCGACAAGGTAGACCAAACCGAAAACATTGCAAATATTTGATTGAAACTTTGCAGAGATTTTGTGCCGAGATCGATAAAATAATCGAGGGTTCCCTTGCGTTGTGTGCGTGCGCATATCAACACAGTAAGGTCACGTGGCTAAACCCTCGTTGCAACCCCTATTCGAATATTTTTGCTCTTTCCCTCCTACGTAGCTATTCGGTGTTAAAAAGAAAAACACATACTGTGTTAGTGTGCGCGAAGCGGCGCGGGCTCAAACAGCTGCCCCGTTTGATATTTTTTGGTCGATTAAATGAAGGCCTAATAATAATACCACTGAAATAAAAGAGAAGACGAATTGTGATCGTATCAAATCGTTTATCTTCCATTCATTTTTATATAAAAATATTACCGTGTGATCATTATGTGTGTGTACTTCTGTTGCTTAAATGTACGATAAAATTATTATATAAAGTTTCAAGGCGTTCTCTTTTAAATATTTAATATGCAATAAAAATATGCAGTAATCGTACACTAAGACATTAAATATGACAACTTTGTATTCAGAAACAATAAATATAGTTGCAGGTACAGGGCTGGTTTCAGTAGACACCTCAGTGCCATTTGAGATAGGATATAAAACTTTCGGTCCGCAATGACCGCACGACAACACCTATTTATTTTTCAGTTGAGTAGAAATACAAACGCCCAAACGTTAATCATTTAGAATACATCTTTATGATTGGAAAACTGGAATTAGCATCAAGTCTAACATACGCATAAATAGGGAGACGTGTCCACACGATTTTAAACATACGATACACGTTTGAGAAAAAAAGAATATCTTTATTCGTCATGGTGAAATTACGTCGTATAAGGAGTTCATTGAAAACCAGTGCAGCTCATTCGGAGGTCTCGCAGGAAGGGGCAAGTCTGAACGTCTCGTCTGGAGTGAAACAAAGAGTTTCAAAAGGGTTTTGTGTCTGGACCAAAGACGTGAATACCACGCTGGTTGTTATTATTATTATTATTATTCACATACGAATGTTGAAAGGAAGTGAAAACGGTTACTCTCTTGTTTGAGACCGAACTCAAGACAAGTTAATAATACTCCATGTATTCTGTTTCTCTCAGGCGTTGTAGGTACGTGCAAGCAACTAACAAATTTTATGCAATGGCATTTCTCAACTAGTGCTTTCATAGATGGTATCAAATTTATTGTGAAAATAATCGTGTAGATTAGTCAGACAACTCATTGCAAGGGTAAGTAATAAATCAGTGAGTGAATCAAGTATCATGTAACAAATCAATGAGTGTGGACATGAGTATATTCACGAAGATATAACTGCAATGTAAACTCCACTACATGGCTTGACGATAGGCGAAGGTGTAGCGCAATTATTTAACCATTGCATTATTTAATTGAGCCTCATTATTTATGAATGACACAATTCAACCATCACAAATAATAATCACGTTATGAGTAGTTGTGCGTCGATTCATTCTGGTACGGATTGCCGGATATGCTTTACAATTCCCCCTGCACGCCGATCGAATGAATGCTTCTTAGTCTAGTCGTCTAGATGCAACCTAATGCTCCCGTCATCGCTTTTGTTGTATTGACCTTAGCTTATTTAATTTTCAAGTTGAAGGTTTCTCTTTATGTTCGCTCTAATAAGAAATAATGCTCCGTCTGGACCGGGGAACGACTGAATAGCCTTAGCTATTTCAAGGCGACCTGTATTGAGATAGGTTATAGCATTGGACGGTAACTCGGTCTGCTCCCATTCACAACACAGCTGTAGGGAACTCTCCGAATGATGAATGCAGGATGACATTTCTCACTGTTTTCGCGTTTCCTATTCGCGTTATTGATAGTAGTTGACTTTGAGACGTTTAACTACTTAACACGATCTTCTTATTTTTTTTCATTGTGCCTTTTTTGTGTTGAACGACAATTAATTCATTGTTATAAGTATATTTTGTCAGACTTGAATATTTAAGAAAGATATATACCTATTTATGAAATGTAATGCGCCTACAAATTAATTTGCATTCTTTTATGCAGACTAAGTTTAGAAATCGTGATATGATAATTAAAATGAATTAAATAAAATTTAGAATAATCTATTAACGTAATGTTATTTCTACGATTTAATATCATTTTATTTGTATTATATTTAATTCATGAAAGGTTAATTTAATATTGAACATTGTATAAAAAATACTTACGTTTCCTCTTAAATCTTTATTCGTAAATCATCTGCTAATAATCATCTGCTATTTGTAGACTATTCTGATCTAAAATTACGTCACCTTTTGGTTATGAAATGAAAAGGGTTGCTCAGTTTACACAGACTTCAAATGCATCATTCAGATCCTCCTCAAAGATTGCTACACCTTCCCTTAAGATCACTTTTAACATATGGTAGGTACTAAATATAGACGCAGGCACCATGCCGTACTGTCGTATCCCATATGTTTGCAAGATGGCGAGACTCACCTTACGAGTGGATTGCGAACGAAAAAAGCGACATCTTAAATTACAGGATGCACTCTCGGGTATTAGAAGGATTTTCCTTATAAAATGCACAAACGCTTACGATGTGTCCCTCCGTATATCTAAATTGAGTTTATGCATACTTTCGTTTTTACATAATTCCATAATTTGTCTTGTGAAAAGTTTCTCACTCTTTTTTGTATCACTAACATTTTTTCAAGAATTAGGTACCTATTTGATTCAAACTTTAAAATTTTTCACTCTTTATTATTTTACTAACATTTTATCAAGAATTAGATATGTGATACCAACTTTGATAATTGTCGTCATTACTCATTCGAATTCCGCGTTTATTATTTTGCTTTTTAGAAATACTTTAGTATTTTTTTAGTGTGCGTGACTTGTTGACGTGACTAACTATTCGACACGCTTATTATTTTTAAAATTTTATTAACTACAACGGAGTAATGAATTATTATTTTTAAAAACTAGATGCTTACTTTTTAGATAAATGATTTAATATTTTATTACGAACGTAATATCACGCCTGTAATCTCCGAAGAGCGAGGCATAGAAAAGTAGTAAACTCCTACGTTTCACTAGTTACGTTTACCTACGTCCCAAAATGAAATAGGTGATGAGCCCATTACTATACATAGGTACTCAGACTCCGAGATACTACTAGAAAATGTAAGTTAGAAACATCCAATAGTGCTTGACCCGTATTTGAACCCAGGACCTGTTGATCGGCACTCGCGCTTGCAATCAACACGACCAACAAAGCAGTAAAGTCGATCAATCACTATGTTTCATTAATACGTTATTTTACGACTTGGCAATCATGTTGTTTACATAGAGCACTCAACAATATAAACGTAAACGGTAATTGTACGGTAATTTGATAAAATAAATAGTAATTAAATATGACACCTCAAGTACTTCATGTGTTGTGGTTATCATGCATGGTGCAAATTTTTCTTTAACAAGCGGACTTGTACGCAACCGAAAAATTAAACGATCATTGTAACCTATGAAACTTTAAATCGTACTTCAATTAGACTACAACTTGGCTTAACATCATTCATCAATTCCTGAGTATTACGTCCTACGCAGGAATGCTTAAACGTAGAGCACTGAGACTTCGGAACGGCGGGTTACACTGTACAGTTTGCGGTAATATTGAGTAAACCTATTTCTGCGGTCTGTTTCTCAACTTCATTACATTTCTTTTGAATTTGTGTTGTCATTTATTGTAAGTGCCTTTACCTTCCAATACCCATGTAAGTCATCAAATAGCATTGCTGGCGTTATTTCCCAGGCGTTGCGGCTTGAAAATGAAAGGGAATGTTAAAAATACACGTTTCTCAACAAAATCAACTCTTCTCGTAATAAACGATTATTATTACCTATATCATATTTAAAATTTAATCAAATATCCCTTTGCAATGCCCTTTCATAAATTCAACTTTTTATATTGAGTTTCATCATGTGCACAGAGAAATGTCGACTTTATTTTCTTAGGAACAAAATGCATTTTTGCACTGTATTATATCTAAAACATAGTGATAGGTAACAATAGTCATGCAATAATGGAAAAGTGGCGCGTGCCGAAGCACAAAAGATAAAGGTTAAGGCAGCTGGCGTGGGCGTACGCACACATACACACGAACATATCGCTATTATGAAGTTATAACGGAAAAATTTCTATCTATTGATTCGTAATTAAATTAAAAATTATTAAACACAATTTACTATTAGAAAGGCTACGTGTTAAAGTTTAAAACAGTATTGACATTTAATATATAATTAATTTTTAATAGATACATCCCCGTCAGTTAGGTATTGTACATAAAAAATAAAACTTAGGTATATTTGATTATAGATTATCTGAAATGAAGTTTAGGTAAATGCAATTAGTTTCAAACACATTTCTCATGACGAGTCAATGCCCCAAATATAGACATTATTACATTACACGATAGCTATTTAGAATTTTTTTATTTTTTTAAGTAGGTAATATACATTTAATTAAAAAAAAAGTAACATCACGCCTGTAATCCCCGAAGAGGTAGGCAGAGGAATGTAGAACACTCCCACGT
>DWDV01000816.1:0-14976 GCA_018245615.1 Mimoniades ocyalus
TCAGCCGTCTGGTTACCATACCACAAGCTCTGTTGATGCTTACTTTGGGATCAGATGGCCGTGTGTGGAGATGTCCCGAGATATTATTATTATATAAAAAAAATAAAAAATGTTGCTTCTTTAACATAAATCCATTTGCATTGCGGGGCATATATGAAAGACTAATAAGTAATCAGTAGACTATATCAAGTAACTATACATATATGGGTTATGGAGCAGCACATCTGTCGATAATCTAGGCAGCGGCGTCCAAATTTACTAGCAATTTTAACTTCTAAATACTATACACTTTACTTCTAAATACTATACATAAAATGATGCTCCTGTCTGAAGTAGGCACAGTTGAATTTCTTGTTCTGCAAACTAACATGGATCGATATAATTTAGACAATATTACGAATTTACTGGTACAGTAAGTAAAATTAACTTTAAACTGTACTTAGGGATGACAATACTTATAAAATATAATATAATGTTCAGAAATCTGCATCTTATTTAACGAACTTTCAAGCCGTATGAACAATAGTATCCTCGTAACAAATTAATCTATCAAATTTGTCAAATGAACTATTAAAAATAATATCACATGTTCAACAATCTACACCTTGTTCATCAAACTTGCGAGCAGTAATCCCACTAGTATCCTCCTCACGAATAAATCTGGCTCCACAACTGCGTGTATTTGTCGATGGCGCGATTTTTGCATCCGGCCCGCCTTTGTACCGCCACTAGCAACTTCCTGTTTGTTTCTGATCTTCTAGGAAACTGCAGCGATAAATAAGATTACCCTCGTTCGGAAAGGCAGCGAAGATATTCAGCATTTATAATTTTAACATTTTACAATCCATATTAATCAGAACCGAATTGGGTATAACGAATTATTTGTCTTCTGTTATATTGATTTTATATACTTTAATAATTTTTTCGGTAGAAAAATATGTAAAGATCAGTGGCACATTAGAATTATATATGCAGTAATAAATCGTTATATAACTTTTATATTCAATCGTCAATATAGTCTATGGATATTATAAGTAGGTTTTTATTCCAAATTGGTAATGTAACTAAGACAAAAGCTTCAAAAGCATTATATATAGCGAACCTTAGTGAGGAGCGATGAATTTTCCATATTTAAAATTATAATTGAGGTGGCAAAAACTTGCTACAATATTAGAATATAAAAGAATCTTATAGGAATTATAAGTCATTCTAATTTCAAATGAATGAAGCAATATTCTCAATGTATTATTACTATACGTACTTAACTACCGCTTGTCAAACTTTGTATAAAACTTTCTATTAAACTTTAATATACGGTTGTCTATCATTTATCATTACTACCCTTACTACCATCAAACAACCACTCAATCATTCTACAAGAAACCATCTGCGCTTATTGTCACGGGAAGCAAGTCAGATCTTACAATAGGGTCGACTAATCCTATTACACCCTGACATTGACCAACGATTCATCAAAATGAGGCGCGTTAGAAGCTTAGGAAGGCGTTCTTAATATAATAACCGAAAAGGCGTTTTCGAATACTGACAATATATTGAACAATATCGATGCACAGTATAATGGACTTGGCGTAAATATAACTAAAGACATAGGAAACTGGTGGTATACTGAAGAACAGTCTACATTAAGTTTTAAATTACGAAAAAGTTGAACCAAAAATAGCGTTCATGTTATTGTAGTTATATACTCTGGTGCATCTACAAAATATACCGTGGCATCTAAATTTCCATCTGCTATAGTTCACCTTGACGTCATAATCATAGACGTTTCGTGATTAACGACCTGTCGCGGGTCAGGTCTCCTTCGAGCTCCCTTTGAAATTCAGCCACTCATTTATCAAGCTTACTGTTCCGTTGTGAAATTAACGCGCTGGTGCAAGAGACAGGCGGTGGGATTAGCGTCGGAGGTTGTGACGTCAGATGTTAGGAGGTTCTGATTTAAGAAGGTCGACTTGAAGATTCGTCGCAAGGTTATTAGGTATTAGGCATAATTTTACCAATATTATAAGCAAGTCACAAACATACTTATTTAATTATCTTGTATTCTACTTTAAAAAAAGTGTTAAGTGAGCGGACTGCCTCGTTGGTTGTGTTGCTTGCAGGCGCGACTGTCGATCGAGAGGTTCTGGGTATCAAATCCCATGTGGCGCTCTATTGAATTGTTCTAAATGAGATTTTCTAACAGTGACTCCAAGCTTGGATATGTGTCCGGTGTATGGCAACAGACTCACCATCTATTCCATAGTAGAATGTAAACGTAACTGGTGAAACGTGGGAGTATACTATATTCCTCTGCCTACTTCTTCGGAGACTGCAGGGGTGATGTTACTTTCTTTATTTTTTAATAAACGGATTTCAAGAATATAAACTTTCGTTCGTATAGAATAAGATGCTTTATCTAACGCAATCCAATCCAAAAAACCGATAAATAGTTAACTGGTGATATACTCGTAGTAGGTATTCATTTTAGTTATTAGTACATATATACAAAGTCTTTGAAGCAATCTTAACCCGCTGGCACTGTACACCTTGCCATAAGCCTCATTCAGTGCGCGGTGGTGGGCGAAATTTACTCGATCACTGATTTTGACGTATCGTTTTTGGGGTGGCGATGAAAAATGGTTCACCGGTGAAAGAGCTCGCGGCGGGTGTGCTCATGATTTTTGAAAGCCCCCAGGATGCCTCGACAATTGCTCGGATAGACAAACAAATTTTATTTATTGTGGTCTGGAACAGACGATTTGTTTGTGTTGAAATCCTTTTGAAAATTTTATGCCTGAAGGCGAAGTGGTGGGCTTTTTCAGATATTTTTTAATTCACATGGAAGTACAGAGAAATTTACATATAAATTGAAAATAAAATAAACAAAATTATTTAACTTAGGAAAGATAAGAGAAAGCATATTATTTTTTTGCACTTATTTGCATGAGCTTATTTTACGTCAAAAACTTTATTTTGTCACACATTCATTATATTTAGTTACTGTATATATGTATGTATTACACACATTCATTATATTTAGTTACTGTATATATGTATATATTACACACATTCATTATATTTAGATAATGTGCATATTTTTAAATATACATTACAATTAAAAGTATTGACATTATATTTTCTTTCGATTCAAACCAACTACTTTTAAGTATCTATTAGTATTCACCACCAAGAAAAGCGTATATAATAAACTCATAGAGAAACTTCCATCAAGAACAGATCTCAATTCTCCATAACATTTATGATTAAGTAGGAAACGGAACGCTTCAAGTCCATTAGCTTCCCAAGACGTGGGAAACATTGAAGGCAGGTCAGTTCCTGAATTAGTCACCTCACGCTCGGTGGCTATAGGAGTGACAGCTAACGCACGAGCCAGATTGTCATTTATAATGGCCAAAATAACAGTACCAAAAGGGTACATCTAAGTATGTACACTATAAAGTACAATTTCGCTTAAATAAACAGCATTGTTCCTTTGGTCCAAGTCGACAACCACAAATTTCACATTGCATTTCACATGTCTCTTAGTGGCATACACATAAAGTTGTTTTAGGGTCGATTTATGAAAAATATGATGTGGTAAAGGTTTACTTGTGTTGTCATGTCGGAAAGCAAGTTAGTAAACAGTATGTGACGGCTGTGACTTATGCGAAGGGAGAGGATTTATTTTCAAAGCATTGTACTGAAGCGTGAGATATGACTTGAAGTTTTTGGTTATTTGTCATTGTGTAATTTGCGTCACTGTCAAGAAAACTCACTTCAAATCTCTTGTGATATTTTGGTGTTTTGTAGAAAAAAATATTATCTCATTTTGTAAAAAAGGAATAAATTGTGTTAATCATATAACGTTACGTTTAGGTTATAATTCTATTTGTACAATCGTATGATGAAAATAAGACGTTCTATAAATATGTATTACAAAAGATTTAATAGCATTATATATATAGTCTTACTAAGTTTACGGTCGACATCTACAGCAAAATGTTGCTTAACCCTCTGCAATAAGGCTTTTAAGAGGAATCCCTTTATTGGATCTATGTCTTTCAACGTTTAGAAGTTTTCAATACGAATGGGTCATAAATGAACGGATATTATAATTTTTTTCGGTTGATTCTGCCAAGATGTACTTCAAAGAATATTAGAGATAGTTTAAAATTTCTTACGCTTGAATCTAGCTTGACATAACTAATAAATTGTTTGGTACTTATATAATGCAATGTTGTTTTGGCGGCCATGAAAATTATGTGAGTTCCCTTTTAAACATACATGGGTTTTTAAGATTTCATTTCTGCCGGGAAGTAATATCCTACCTATTGACATGTTCCCGTATGCTCCAGGGACCTAACAAGATACATCAAACATGAGACGTTTGAACTAAGTCTCCAGATTCCAAAGGATGGAGGTTAAAAGGCATCTGTGAATAAACCCAGTAGGAACTTCTGTAATATCCAAATTGTCTAGAGACTCATGGAACATAAAGGCCAACTCCCTTCTATTAACTTTCCATTAGCCATTTTTGCTAAGTAGAATCACAAGAACGTCACATACTATATTCTATATTAATGTATAATTAATAATTCACTCACGAGTACAACAACAGAATATTCCCCACCATAAAAGCTGAGTTGTCCAGCACTTAGCCCGTGCCATCAGCGTAATCAACCCACGATGACGCCACCAAAACTTCCCTAAAGTATTTACATTACAGACTCGAAATTAACCAAACAATATTAATCATACAAAGTCAAAGCGTCCTCCGCCCATAGCGCTGAGTACACGATAATGATATATGAGATATTTGATGATAAACAATCGGGGTCATTTATTATCTGTCCGTTATTTGACAGGCGGTAGGCAGATGTCATTTGTCATTTTCCGTGGGTCCCTTCGTTACGCCGCCGCCTACATTCGCCTCCGACGGTGGTTAGCTATCAACCGACAAAGCTGCTGCGTCACAATTGAATTTAAACGTAAACACGCAACTAATAGGACTCAATTTCGCGTGAACCAAAAATCAATCTTGATTGTTTTCAGCATGAACGATTATGATAGATGAAAGAGTTAGCGCTCCCGCAGAGAAGGCATAGAAACAAAGGATAGTAAACTCAAAACGGATCATCATAAGGAACTTTTTCGTAAGTAAAGTGTTATAGTACTGACTGGTAAAGCGAAACTTGTTATTGAAGATGAAACAGTAATGGATGAGGATAGGGAATGCGTGAACGATGTCGGAGATGTATTGTTATCGCGCTGTTTATCGGAATACCGACCGATCGCTCCTTTAAATAATTACCTTTTCAAAAGAATACTTCAGCTACTGGTAATATATTTATTATATCCGACATTTTACAAAGTGCTATTGAAATAAATAAAAATATTTTACGGCATATCAACGGCCGAGATTGGATCGGTTTACGTTTTTTCGTCGCCGGTGGACATATTTGGGATTTCAGCTCAATCATTAACTGAGTCATTTCTTGTTTTGCAATTTGTTTTTAAGACAGCCATACATTTGTATTTCGACGGTCGTGTTGAAAGTTATCATAATAAAAAGTAAAAAAAAAGGTTAAGTATATCGTGCCGAAAACGTGGGTTCCGCCAATTAAACGATCGTAAAATTTTTGATGTAAGTATCAGAAAAGGTCAGACACTTAAAAATATAATTCTGATTTCGTTATCTCGATATTTTCGTATATTTAAATACTGGCATTTAAATAAACACAAGAACTAAAAAAACAGAACCGCCTCGCTTACACAATTTGTATAGAAAGTATTATAATTTGCCTTATAATTGCAATAATTATACCAAATCATATTTTTGCGTAATTACTAGGTACATATCTTAATGATTCACGTACTGGTGCGCTAATTACATTTATTTTTCTAAATGCGAAATAATCTTTTTCCAAATGAGAATTGTCGCTTATTTCTTTTCCTTTTTTTAGACTCGGTGGAACACTTAACAACCAGCCATTACGATGTTTAAAATTTAACAAGCGGTTTAATTCTCGTTCTCAATGACTCACTCGACGTGTAATGCAAAATACGTGTTAACTTGAAACGTATTCGGCTTTGGGTTCCCACGGGAGACGATGCGGATGTTACACAACCAAATGTTTAATTTTCTGAAAACAACGCTCTTTGTATTATACATTCAGTACAGAGGCCTAAACAGTGTAAGCTGAATTCAAGTTTAAGTAGGTTTATTATTTAAATGCACATAATAAATGCTAAAAGCCCTTCGTTCAATAATACCTACAATTAGTGAGGTATTGAGTTCCGCGCTCTAATCTATTTCTATCTATTTATTTACATACATGTAGCTGGTTTTGCGAATAAATCTAGCAGAGGAAAACAAAATGTACTATTATCTTACTGCTGTGAAAAAACATATTATATACTTTTGACTATTTCACTGCCTCGTTGGCCGTGATGGTTGCAAGCTCAACTGCCGATCGAGAGGTTCTGGGTTCAAATGCCGGGTCGGGCGCTATTGAGTTTTCTAACTTAGATTTTATAGTAGTGAATCGGAGTCTGGATCTGAGCCCGGTGTATGGCAAAAGACTCATAATCTATTCCGTAGTGGTACGTAAACGTAACTGGTCAAACATGGGAGTGCACTACATTCCTCTGCCTACCTCTGGTGATGTTAGGTATTTTAGACTTTTAAATATTCAAAACAGGGTTTCGCATAAAATTTTCTCCAAATCGGTTTCCACCCATCGCGCACCTATTTCAATTCCATCCCTCGTCTTTAAAATATTCAATGGCTGCTCCTCTGTCAAACACATTCTTTAGTTCATTACTCTACCAACACCCCAGTTAATATTTCATTGTGCTCCGAACTACTATATGTATTCTTGACGTGCTATACAATAGTATCTATTAATTTATTGTTTGGTTCTACCAATATAAATGGTACAAAATATTTAAGCTTTCTGATATTTTCGTTCTTATGTACGATATAATATGCTAAATTTTGACATGTATGTTTTTAAAGTACGACACAAACTCTCAAAACGTATTAAGTAGTTCAATTTGTATTTGATGTACTATACTGTTTATATTCTACAAAATGTTACTCCGTTCTTTCGGTTAACTTATCTTTTTATCACGGTATAAAACGATAGCCGTCTGAAAATTATTCTTTGCTTTCCCAAATACATCGCACATTTCAATTTCATCATCCGCAGGCACGCCTTTAATATATTCAATAGCTGCCCCCCTGTCAAACGCATTCTTTACTTTATCACTCTCCCGAATATCCTGGTTAATCTTTCATTGTGCTTTGAATGAAGCGTTTTGAATAGATTTTTAAAAATAAATTACCTTGGTGTGATTCACTCTATTGTGGATCGTTACATTTTCCACCTTAGAGAATGCTCCCATGTTTGTGATTATATTATGCGTGTAAAAGGCAAGTGACCGGAAAAGACCAGTGAAATATATCTGATTGAATTTAAAATGCGCAAAAGGAGCTAAAATTCTTTTCGAACATTAAGACTTTAAGATATGACATTTTTTGTACGCAGGCTTGGACCGTCAAAAAATTATAGGAAAATAATGACGTGTAACTATAAATGTTTAAGGTCCGCCATATATTAATTTATTGGTATTTTTTATGTTGTCATGTTCTCATATTCAAGAGCATCATACCAATAATCATTATCAGAAGATTGAATCTTTGATAATGCTCGTAATTGCTACTGAGAGGAGCCAAAGCAAATTGCATGTCATTACGTTGAATTTAATAAAAAAATCTTAAGCATATTTTTTGTACCTGTAACAGCACGGTTCAAACGAAGTTTTATCTTCGCAATATGAAGTATGTAAAGAATGGAAGTCATCTTTAATAGAAGTCGTCTTTAAAGAATGGAAGTCATCTTTAGTAGAAGTCATCTTGAAGGAAAGGAAGTCATCTTTAGTAGAAGTCATCTTTAAGGAATGGAAGTCATCTTTAGTAGATGTTATTAAAAAGTCTAATGAGGTTGCTATTTTTGATTCGGTATACTCGTATAGAATGAAGTCATAATGACATAACAGAACATTGAATTTACTTTTTTCTGACAAATGTATTTTGCTATTTCATATCACTTCATAGTATTCATATGGGGGTTAATAGATACTTTCTTTTTGGCAATATAGGTACCTTTTTCGAAGATTTAGTAACCCCAATTTTTATTAGGGAGCTAATGTTGCTCCAGAAGAATATGTATGTAGCTAATCATTATATTTTTTAGTAACAGAATATATGATTCTAGTACAAGCCGTTATTTCAAGTTATTGAGGGCATTGTGTATCAAGATAATAATTAAGAATACCGATTCTGGTAACATTTCAAATTGTGTCGTGTACCAATATCTATAAATATATAACTGAGGTTGAAAAACAGAAACAAAGTGTTAAAAAAATCTAGCTTCCGCGGAATATCAATAGTCACCCCTAAATCGAATAAGTCGCGTTAATCAAGCCGAATCAATCGGCTCTAAGCAAACAGCCCGGCAATTTTTCGCGGCTCCGACGTGCCATCCATCGCGTCGGTATAAAAACGTCAGCCGACGCCGACGGTGACTATGATCAAGTGAGCCCCTTATACAGACCGTTAGGGCTAGCGAAAACTTTTCAAAACATTTTTGTAATGTACCTGTATTATAAGAACGAATAAAATATATTAAGGCTATATAAAATATCATTATGTTGTCCTCCTGACCTTCACAAACTCATTTCATAATTCATTTTATGTATTTTAATCCATCATTATGAAGGTATACATATATTTTGACTCGTCAAATATCTAATGTCAATGTCAAGCTGACTTAGCAAATTACACAAATATAAATTTTATGACGATGAACTTTCAGCCCGAGGGTTCTGACACAGAATGTATTATTTTATTCACACCGTAACGACATTTGATGTTAAAATGATAAGCAAAATACAAAAAGGTAATAAAACGTAAAAACTTAAATAAGTATCGTAGATGTTATTAAAAAATGTAAATAATTCCACATGTATTTTCTATCGGTGTAATACGGGTGTACCTACTGCAATAGGCTCACTACTTAGTCCGCAAAAGGACGAAAACGTTACTGGTGAAACGTGGGAATGTACAACACTCCTCTGCCTAGCTCTTCGCGGTTTACAGGCATGATTGTACATATGATTTTTCTGAATTCTGTATAGGACGTTTCATTGAATTTATCCTTTCAATTTGTAATGTCAAATTAATCGAAAGTGTCATTGACCTTGACGTTCCTTGCAATTGAAACAACAACATTACCATTTTCGTATAAAATTCCATTAATTATTTTGTAATTACCGTCGTAAAGTTTTTATTTTCATATAATCACCACTATTTTTGGTTGCAATAAATTATGAAGGCAATAAATAGTAGAATATACGAGTGGAGCTTAAAGTGACCATAAAAATTCCATTTACGGCGAGTATAGCCTTTAAGAAATTGTATGACGGAAATGCTTATGTCAATAATCATGAATAAGATAATAATTACGCCTGTCAGTGCATAAAGTATTCAGAATAAAAGGAATTATTCATAAGTATTTATCATTACGTGATAATTGTGGTCAACTGTCACTAGAAAGGAACTTATTAGAAATGAACATGCAATTTTTTTATGATATCCTAATCTCATCTAACTCTAAATATATTTGTGTATAATCACTATAATTCATATATTATAATATTCACGCAAAATTTATGCATATTGTAATGTAATGTAATTTCCATTTGTAATGTACATTTGTAATGTAAAGCAGGTCATGCCCCATGCAATTAAGGGCAGACGAAATACTTAACACTTCACTGGTGCTATATACAATGTTCCAGTATTATCCATTTTAGCAGCAGTAAAATTTGTAAATAAATACATTTATACAAAAACAAAATATGCAATCACTACTATAAACGCAATGTAGCTACAATTAGTAACGCTAATATTGTTGCAATAAAGACGACATTATACCGTTAATTAATTTGAATTCTACATCCATGACATGATCGCCGCGATAAAAATAAATCAATATTTATTATCTGCGCCATCTCTTTATTACCAACCTTCAAATTAACGCTCGAACGCGATAAATTATTGAGGGGACGTCGAAATAAAAATTCATTCGTGGACGTTGTCGAACGATAAACATTGTAAACGTGTAATTAATTAACAGTGTCGCTAACAAATTTTGTCTCAGCGCGACAGACGCACAAAAACTGGCATAATTTATGTGTATAAACGTCTTGTTGCAACCCTACGTCGTCGGCAGGTTGAAAGAGTCACGCCGGGTGATTGATGAGGACCATTTGCCGCCCACACGTACTAACAACCGCCTAGAATTGACAAACTATCGCAGTCTTGCCTCCAGGAAATCATACGAGCATCTCAACAAATTTATTGCCCCATCCGATCACTTGTGCAAGACCTTGCATACGACGATGCTCACCACAACTCAAATGATCAAAGTTTTTTTGATGTAGTTAAAATAAACTAAAAATAAATGTCGCTCAGAAATTGTTTAATTCATAACATACCTAATATCATAATTTATTAGTAATGGAAGGTCTTTCCATTGTCAATTCTTCAATCGATCTTTTAATAGGAGACAGTGCCATGACGCGAGCATTTTGTGTCAAATCATCGTATAGTAAAATATATAATTTGGTAGGCCGCATTTATCTAGCGGCGTTCACAAATCCATTTACAGACATTTAAATACAAAGCTCTATATTGATAAATTATGAATGAAATAACACATCACGATTCAATGGCATCGAATCATGTTACAACAAAAAGTCGCTGTCTAACAATGGACTAATAAATATGGACCTCTATTACTCTTTTTGTATTAGTCTATTGTGCTTCGCCTCATTCTTTCTACTTCATTCGTTTCGACGGCTGCTTCATTTTTATCTACGTTGTTATCAAAAACTACATTAAATGTTCAATCTATTCGGTGTGCGAGTGAAATTTCACCAACTGTAATAATTTATGCATTTATATCGCGCCCGAGCGCGTCTCGATACATCTAGTCCGCGTCCATATCTCTAAATGTATCTGACACAGTTAATCCATATAAAGTTATTACCTCGCCTTTCAACTAGTTTAATTGGCCGCTACCGGCTAGTGTAAACTCGTATGTTAGCGATAAAGCAACTGAATATATTTAGGTTTTAAATAAACTTCACGCTCGCTGCACATGAACGAGAATTGCATGCACACCTGTTTTTATTGCAAACGTGTTTACCTAAACGTTTTTCCTTGGCAATGCTCGTAAAATTCGGAATACAAAGGACGTAGTTCTTTATGCGATTTTGATTATTATCAAGACCATTTGTGTGCATTGT
The DNA here is from genome assembly GCA_018245615.1 of Mimoniades ocyalus. NCBI lineage: Eukaryota > Metazoa > Arthropoda > Insecta > Lepidoptera > Hesperiidae > Mimoniades > Mimoniades ocyalus. The sequence continues at coordinate 11,377 of DWDV01000816.1, forward strand.
GAACCTTTTGTTGAAATTTTTAATTTGTCAGGAAATTTGAGTTAAAGTTTAATCTCCTTATGGCTCGTCGGGCCCTCAAATTAGTTCGGCGAGGCGTATAGGCCATAGATTATCAAGTCGCTTCTCGCCGGCGACGGTTGCCAACATCTCAATAAGCCGCTCCACATTTTTACGGCCCCTATATCCGTTTCGCTGCGTAAATACACTTAATGACCGACATTTTGTGAACGCTTTTATTGTGAAGTTTTTATTATCAAGAAAATCATTTGTTTAGTCTACGTACGGTTATTGCAAGTCAAGTCGTTGCGTTCGGTGTTTATTGGGGATACTTTATTACCCTTTATTTGCCGTGTTTAATACAGAAACGTTGGCAGAGCTTAACTCGACTAAGGGGCCGGATAGTCATAATTAAATATGATGTTAATCTTGTGATACAAATGCCGGTTCCGTTATTACGTTGCAATCTTAAAAGATATTCTTTTTGATTCGTTAAAATTAAAGGAATCGCACGACTTGATCTTTAATTATTTCCTCGGTAATGAAGATAAAGTCTGGTTGCATGATACAAGTTACCTAAAGGTGTTAATGATGCAGTCATCAAAAACAACTGAGTCATCTTTCTTTTTTCCGTAGTTCTTATCGTGGTGTATCATCGCTGAACCTAATATTAAATATACAAACTAAAAATGAGCCCCATAATCTGTGTTGGCAATAAAACAGTGTCAGACCACTATAATAATTTTGAAACAGTCTATTAAGTGAATCTTTATGATAATAGCCGAACAGAAGTCGCGGCCGCGAATGAACTGTCTGTTATTTTGATACATTATCATATTTAAACAATTCAGATGATAATAGACACGTCGGGCGAAACCCTTTGGTAATATAAATGGTTGTATTATTATTTATTTATGGATTTCCTTCCTCCGGGCCAGGGGCGATGTAGCATATTTCATTGAGCGAAAAAATGCTTCGAAGTCGTGAGTTTATACCGAGCGAGATCCGGTTTGAGTACCTGAAACGACTCTGTATAAGCTTGTTGCTGCAATAATAAAGATTTATGCGACATTCGGCGGTAGCGTGTTTTGTTCTCTGTTACGAGCCGATTCGCTTTCTGCAAGATCAATAGCGCTCTTTATTGTGTATGGTGAGTTATCGTCACCGTTTGTACTTTCAACCTCGCCTATAAATTCAGTTTCTACGCGGTTCGTTTTCTTATTATCAGATTTAACATATACATATGTACACTTTCTTTTTTATATTTCAGCTTTGATTTTTAACTATGTCAACGTCTTTGTCATTTTCAATAGCTATTGGTGTTTTAGCTTTTCGCACAATATCTTCCAAGAAAATTGGTATATACATACGTATTGTACTAGACAACAATGTTCAGTGTCAATTTTCCCATCGTCCGCCATTGCTTTGCCGACGTGGTTGTGTATAATTTTTTCAAGTAATCTCATTATTACGTTCTGAGTTGTAGCACGGTGATTAAGTACTTGATTTATGGCATGTGCAATTTGCATCACAACCGACGCTATAGCTTTTTGCTCGTAGCCGATGATTATCGTCCGTATCGTGTCGGGTTTAATGATAGTTATTTCATGACTCGCCGAGCTTGCTATCGGGGACGTTTCATTAAACTTCTTTACATACATTACTTCGGTGAATGTGTCTGATTATGTTAATACGTGCCATACAAGGCGCTCGTTTGCCATACCCTCTTCTTCTACGACCGTTAATGGATTGTTTACTGACGTACTTGGAGTCATAATCTTTGCAGCTTTCATTTCACGTTAATCATTCATGTGTATGTGCGGCGTAATGACTGCATAATAAGTGGGTATTGTTTATTTATTCGAGACAAGAAAACAAAGTTACAAAAAAATATTGTGAAGTTTTATGGTTTCACTTGACACCCAGTAATGTTCAGAAAACATGTGTCAGTTGCGTATTGTCGTGTTTGGACGGCGGTGTGCGTGCGAATAGATAATATCGTATATAAAACTAAACGGCGCGCCACAAAATTTATGAATCAGTCGGAGAGTTGCCTTCCACACAAAAGTTATTTATTACCGCCTCGCGTAGGGTTGCTAATATATTCCCATTTTATTACTCGTCTACGGACATCATAATTTTCTTTCTTTATGCCACGCTTGAGTTTAATGAGGCGATTTATCATATTAAAAAAGTCTCCCGTAGCGTCCTTGGTTAATTTAATCGATATCCATATTGTTTAATGTCACTTCTAGAGAACAGTCGGTCGATACTTAAGAATTGAAATGCTCTGTAGCATTTATTTATCACTTAGGTGTTTGACGTTATCGGTTAATAATATAGAAGACCTAATCGTGACCTTGTACGAAAATTTCTAATCCGCATTATTAAACGTGACTGGGCTTTGGTTATCGAGTGATACACGACTCACTTCGTCCGAGAGCAATCAATCATACGTAGACAATATTAATGATGTCTGTCTCGCATTCAGTTCTGAATCAATCATCGTGTTTCTAGAGTCATTTGGTTGTTATACAAAGTTTGATCGTAATGCCTTCACTATAGCTTGATTAATGATTGCTCGGACATAATAACGTAATATTTAATCGGCTTGGGAATAGTCGCTCAGAATACCAACAGAATAAAAACATGATGCTATTTGATATGAGTTACGTGATCTTTAGCTAGCATTAATTATATTTTCAAATTGATGATTAATGTTTTATCCTTGTGAGTTTTTGTTCAAGGCAAATTAGTATTTGATAGCCAGAACTCAGATGAATAACGAGAAGTTTTATAATCACTCGGCTAATTTTAATGCTTAACTAGCATTCTCATTTTAAGATTTATGGACTTCTCTTTATGCAATTATGATTAAGCACGAACAATCATAACTACATATAACGACATTTTTAAGTTCGTTAAGCATTATGTTTATATTTTAAGACTAAGTTTCAAGTTTTACATTTGCATTTAAAGTAAGAGGAATAGCAATAAAATGAACGAGAGTTAAATTTTAATTGATTATTAATGTATTGTTGACTGATCAATGGTCCAATGGTTACTTACCGCGTCTGCTAAGCGCGGCGTTTCGAGTATGATTCCCAAGGACAAACACGATTATTTGTTCTGTATCCAGGTATAAAATAATCTATATGTTATAATATGCTTATAAGAATTTGTATGGAATTCCATATGTACGAGTTCTGTGGTTACGGAAGCTCACGCTATGCTTACTTTAAGACCAGGTAGCTGTATATTAAATGTTTCAATTAACTGTTATATGCAAAAGATATCCAGGAATTGTTATGAACTCCTATTACTAACCTCAATAGTTATGCTTTGTTCTATCCGACATCTGTTGCAGATAACTATTGCAACCGAAGAGTTATTGCAAAGACATTGCAAAAGCATACATGAAGTATGTAAAAAAAAGTCTATTTTATAATATACATATATACCTATAGCAAACAAAATTATTTTATAAATATTAAATTCTTACGTAACGTAACGAAACCCGTCATCCCCGAAGAGTTATTGCAAAGACATTGCAAAAGCATACATGAAGTATGTAAAAAAAAGTCTATTTTATAATATACATAT
>DWDV01000817.1:0-14973 GCA_018245615.1 Mimoniades ocyalus
AGATTAGTCAGAAAATCTCATACTATGCCTTTCAAGCGGTTTAAAACGTCTAATATGCGGTTTGGCTATTAGTTTGTATCTATGAGTATAAAGAAACGAACTGGTGTCATATTTATCAGGTCCTGCATGATTCTAGCGGTAGTATCCAAGAATTAGTTATGAAGGTCCTATATAATTGCTTAATATCTTTGTACAAATGGCTTATAGCGCACGTGACTTATTTTGTGCATTTTTGCGTGAATTATCCACGATATTCACATTCATAACATGTACCCAGATTTCGGCGACCGGCAAATGAAACATCGATGAATAACAAATTATAGGTACTTAGACTTCTGGCTGGCTATTATGTTCTGACTATTATGTTGGCTTAAATTTGTATCATAAATGATTTTTTTTTACAATTTCTCAAGACAGGAACGTTCTTTACATCGATTTGTCAGCTGTGATGATAAAGTTCTGTGCGATCCTTTTGTATCAAAAGATCAGCTCAATGGCATTTTTTCAGCGCTCGCCGTATAAAACTATAACGTAGCAACTTAAGCGCACAATACATACAGGATGTTAAGTTTACAGTTCACACATCAAAGCCAAGCGTTTCGTGTTTCAATTTAGGTAGACTGTAATAGGTGTAGACAACGTTCTCGCGCTAACAGCTCCACTTGTATCATTTACACGCAGGGCTGCGAAAACAATGATTGTCAAGAACGTACGTTAGAAATGAAATATTCTAAAATTATCACCGACTTCTTTACAAATTGTAATTTTTATGTTACAGAAACAACAAACGTTTATGTGGTTCGTTATACAGATCAGATAGTTGAGTTCATAGAAGTCTCATCCACTCTCGAACAAAGTTATATTTGAATTGGGTCACATAGGCGTTTCGACGTTGAAAGTTATCTTTGAATACTCCCATTTATTTCAGTGTATCTGTCTAACTCCGAGTATACTTGAGAAAAATATGGGTAATGCAATCCGAACCATATTACTACCCAAAGGGGCTATCTGTAACCTCAATAGTAAAAAAAAATTCATTTGAACAAAAAAAATGTTTTCGTGTACTTATTCCTTTGAATTGACTGCCTCGTTGCTCCAGTGTTTGCTAGAGCGACTACAGATTAAGAGGTCTTGGGTTCGAACACCGGGTCGGGTACTGTTAATTTTTCTGACTTAGATTTTCTAGAAGTGGCTCGGAGTCTGGATTTGTGCCCGGTGTATGGTAATAGGCTCACCCCCTATTTCATAATGGGAAGTAAACGTCACTCGTGAAATGTGGGAGTATATTGTACTACACTCCTTAGACAGACAGGGGTAGCCATTTGGGCATTACAGGCGTGATTACTTTTTTATTTATTTAGTATAATATTAATGTTAGGTAATCACTGCAGTCAAATTAAATACAATCTGTATGCCATTGTAAGTTACATAGACACACATAAAATGTGTCATAATCAGTTGAATCCATTTACGCATTTAAGATCAAAAATCCGAAGAACGACACTCGTCCCTCTTTTTAAAGAAGTGGTATTCGTTACCGTATATATTCCTTTATCATCGTGATTCTCAAGAGCATAAAAAATACGAGATACTTAGACGTGTGTTAAAATTAGGTCTCATAATAAAACGTTAATTTTAACTGGCTTCATTATTACAATGAGCTCGTGAAGTTTGTCAATTGCGTTTATGTATTTGTTGAATGTACTGAAACGTCTCGTTTGCCAGCATTTATTTACGTGCCACATAATTATTTTTTCATATTGCAATGCTTTTTATCACGTTGACAGCCCTAATACGATATATGTGATAGCAAAGGAATTGTAACAAGTGGAATGCGATACGTTTATTTTTTGGTCATTTTCGGTCGCAATTGGACATGATGGCCGAGTGAACTTGATACCACGTATCTGATGCTCGGGTTGTCTCTGAATGTCCAATTTATTGTGGCTTTATTTTGATTCGGTATTTGGGTGGCTCCTGGAATGTAACTTAATAAGAATTATTTTTAATCCATATTCTTATGACGTAAGTGAGTAAGGTATTGTTAGGTGCGTAACGTTACTAGGTTATGTAATGTATTGTAAAGGTTACGTAATGTAATATAATGCTCTGTATTCTATTGTATTGTATTGTATTGTATTGTATAGGTGATTATCTTTTTTACTATTTACATTATAGACATGGGTTCTGCGCTTATTTTCATTATATCACCGTACTGAATATAAAAGCTGCCTTGAACTGAACAATGAATTAAACAGACCATGAAAACCTTCAAAAGGCATGCATCCATAGTAATAAACCTACTCATTTATATTAAAAATCGGCATTCGATCTCAAAGCGATGTGTCAATGTTAAAACTCAAATGGACTAGGAGTTGGCAACGAAATATATTTATTGCTTGTTGCCTTATTATGATTAGGTATACTACTTTTTACCCGCGATTTCTCCTACCTACGATCCATGTGGTGCAGATTCTGTTAATTACGAAAATCTACACACGGTGAATATTTTATCCCTACATATTTTATTTAAAATTCCTAATTGAAACTCTAAATTATTATGAATCGTCTCAAAATTATACCTCATTAATTTAATGCTACAAACATATTTTCATTACCTTAGAGGTTGAGTTTCTTTAATTAGTAGGTAGTATGCTACTATAGAGTTTAATTTTCCCACTTATTACTTAATGGGGAATATTCGGTGAATGTTCTACGGAGGGACATAGGTCCCCTCTGCGTATTCTATCGGCTATACAACGGCGAATGCTCTGAGGAGCTTTTTCATCTGGTGCCCCTATCACCGTCCTCCATCGGACCATTCGCCGAAGAATGAGGGTCCATACGCATCAACTGGGTACGTGGCGATTCTCCATAATTCGGTTAGCGCGCTCGTTTTTGCCACGGGCGTGCAAGATGTGAAATGAGCTTCCTTCTGAGGTATTCCCGCTATGACATGAGGTTCTTTGAAAAAGGCGTGTATAAAGCTCTCCTTCAAAGCCTGAAAAGCGTTGGCAATTCCTCTGGTGTTGCACATGTCCATAGGCGACAGGGACCGCTTACCATCAGGTAATCTGCCTCATGCTAGGTTGAATTTATAATAAAAGATTAAAATAAAAAATTAAATGCAATAGACCTCAGATAGAATATTAATCATAATATCTTTTACGTCATGTCGAAAATATACACATCATTAATTACTTTATATTAAACCAACGGCATTAAGAATCCAATGAAAACATGAAAATTAAAACGCGCTGTTAACTGGTAGCCTAACGCGAGCCGACTTGTGGTTGAAGGGTCAGAAATAAATAAACAAAATTCTATTTGTCTTTTCACATGTCCATCTCGTACTGCGAAACATTGTGTACAAGAAACTTCGTCCGTAGTAAGTACATCTTGCTGTATATTTGTACAAGCCCAAACAAAATTATGATCGCATAGATTTACAAAACCATAAGTAATCAGCTAACGTACTGACTATTGATAGTTTTTCTATATTGAAAAATAAAACAGTAACCCATCTATCACATTTTCATATTCTAAAAATTTGTTTCTATCTTTGAACAGCAATTGATAGACTCTATTAAAGACCTTTAAGATGTCTTGCAAATAGAAATTCGTAACTTGAGGTCCGATACTACAGCCAAAATGCTGTCTTCTGTTACTCCACCCGAGCAATCTCTAACTTTGATGGGGTATTTATTTTAAACATCTGTTCGATGTCAAGCGGGAGTCGTAAAAACTTTTTAAGAGGTTCGATTCTCAAAGGGGCCTTTGTGATGTAAATCTATACGAACTAATGTACAGTATTGTTTGTCTTTAGTTTTGTTTTATTTTAGTGCAACTACAATAAAGTGTCGGAAATGAGGGTGACTTTAGTCGTACACGTTACCGTAACTCCATTTTCTAATTACGATTTTTAAATATAGCAAGAAACTTAGGATTATAGTTTTCATTATTTGCATTGACTATATATTTGTATTTAATGCTATAAAGCGGTACGAAAGTCACGTAGGTGTTTAATATTTATCCGTTAAAAATGTCGCGTAGGCAATTGCCTAATTTCATCAGAGGAATGCGAAGGTGTCTGACAGTAACCACGTTTCATTTAAGCTTTCTTTGGTTTAGTTTAGTAATTTAGTTAGTTAAGTAGTTAGCTTTTAGTTCAGTAAACGTAGTTCTTGAAATGCGAAACGAAATGTACAAAAATTTGAGTAAAATGTGGTCCTGAACACACGACATAAATAACACGAACTTATAATTTATTTACATACTAACGTTTGATATTTTTAATCATCATTATATTACGACAGTGTGACCAAATAGGCGTAAATGCTTGCAAAATATGCCCACGCATGAGTTAGCCGTGGGCTGAAACCTGACAGCTCGTAAACAAGCAAGTCGTGATATAAGTCATCTCTAGTTAAATAAAATTGCATCACCAAAGACGGAAAGTGTTTAAAATTTTACTTTATTCTTAATCTTGCTACGTGATTTGTAGTCAATTTTAAGCTAGGTCACATGAAACAGGAATTCCATAAAATATTTCGAGATTTAATAAAAAAATATAAATTCTGGACAAAGTTTCAGTGCCGGGCATATCACGTTCGTTATTAAATAGAAGTCCTTGTATCCGAGCCTATTTAAAAAAAAACGTTAACCACTTAGACAATGCGAATTATTGCATAAGCAACAGGAAATAAACAGACTCAAAGGAGCGGGTTGCCAACCCCCCGAAAGATTTCACTCAACTTGTGGTCGGATTTAGAATACAATCAGTTACAACTTACAATGCTACCAACGTGTTACATTACACGCAGTACTACAATACAGCGTAAAATAGGTATGTAATAAGTGTATTTAGAAACTATCAATTAATTCCTGACACATGAGCATGTTTATATCTGTTATTCTGTTCATAACGCAGCGGTCAATTGAATTTGAACCTATGACTTGCTCGGAGGTAGTACTGGTAGCTACATAAACAATCACTCATATGATTAAAATATTTACAAAGACATCAGAAACATTTTATTGGATATAATTTATATTATTTTATTACAATTACTAAACATGTTAAAGCTTTTCCTTGATTTTTCACCTGTTAACGTCCAACCTGTAAGCATAGAGATTTGGTGCTCGTTGAACTCTGCCTACCTCATTAGGGAGCTGGTGTAAAAATATAGTTATTAATGTTATCGACTGAATACTTATAACGTATACTTTACGCATCTACCTCTACTGGCATTCACAGTAAGATCATACCTTAATTCAAAATATAATTCGCGAGCGCCGGCGCAAAAACGCGGCCATTTTGTGCCGCCGCCTTGTAATTGCGCTTGCAATAAATTGCACTTAAACGTGAGCTGGCCACACATGATTGTGTGGGCGAGTGAGTTATTATAATCTTCTCTTGGTATACAAATTCATTTGATTTGTTTGTACTCTTTTCATTTAATCTGAATAATCATATTAAGAACCTTAACAGTTTCTGAAATTAACATTTGATGATTTCATGTTTGTATTTTTCATGACGCTGTTGTTTCACGTACTATGTTATTTTTTATATTTAGGTTTAACTTTATGGTATTGTTTAGTGGTTGTTTCACTAAATTTAAACTATTTAATGTGAAAATAATTAAGGTGGACTGTAGAGCTATCAACAAAATATTCAACATAAGGGCCCTTTTTATACATACGAGTAGCTCCTCAAGTAACTATAAAGGCCGCATATTTTGATGACAAGACTTAAAATTTACTAACAAATTATTGACAATTGATGACAAGATGTAATGGTAAATATTTCTGAGTTAATATTTTGAAACTCAGTCCTCTACCAAGTGTAGTGACGATATATGCAAGTCCCTGGCTACGGTTGGATGCGAAGAACCGAAGATGATATTACAGACGCCTATATCCAACAGTGAACGGAAACAGATGATGTTGATGACTTTAAAAAACGAATGATCAACAACCAAAAATTTGTTTATTGTACTTATTATTATATATATTCTTGTTAATAACTTGCCAAGTGTATTCAGTATATCTCAGTGTTTATTATTTGCGGAGGACCAAAAAACAACCTTGAAAATCGAAAACCACACAGACCATCAACTATTTCTGATCGATATAAACAGTACCTTAGATATCACCAGGAGGAACAAGCTAATGTTAAATGAAAGCAAGTGCTCTGTACTGAGAACTTGTCGTAGGAAAGACTTCATTCCTTTTAATTACGCACTTGGAAATGTGAAACGACTATTTTGGAGGCCGACGTCGAAAGTGGTTTGCAGTGTCATCCTGCAGACCCATCTTTGTGAAGGAGCCTCCTCTGATGCATGCATTGGCCTTGCTCAATGGCTTAGTGGCATGGTATCCAAATGCCTCGCTGAACTTCGCAGAACTGCAGAAATGTACATCTCACACCTATAAAACGAATTAGATTGATCTGATATGTTTCATCTCTATATTTGCATTAGTAAATAAAAAATTAAAAATCTACGTAGATATTGTATGACACACTCTATTTATACTGTGGCAAGTGTAACATCATTGTATCATATGTAATGCATGTGACTAGAGTTAGTATGCAGTTTGCTATTTTGCACAAGCTTACAACAAAACCTTTCATAATGAGTATGTTACCGTCTAACAATAAAACATTTATACATACATTAGCGGGACATTCCAAAGAATGCCTGTCTGCGGATCTGTACCAAATATTTATTCTTCAAACTATTTGTAAGAAATGTCAATACAAAATAAAGTGAAAATCAAGTAGTAGTCTGAGCCATATAGTACGATCACGCATTTCAATACCTACTGTAAAAGTAGGTATAGGTTTTAAAACTACAATTTGGCTAATTGGCTATAAATAGTGGCTACATCGCTGGTGTGACTAAAAGAAGCGTTAAAGGAACACATCACGAGGAAACCAGGCATACGTTAACGTTATTTTACATATTGTAATAGCAGACCCCGGTTAAACAGCGAAACAATAAATGTGTTGAGGATGATGATAAATGGCGAACCATCTGCCTATTCGCCACACCTTTTGGCCGCAAAATCTTGCCAGCCCACGCTTGGCCGGAATATTTTGAGGCTACATTCAATCCTTAAAATGTTCTCACTGTGAAATCAGACCGATGTTTAACAATAGAACGATAAAAAATATTGATAGTTATGATGATGAGGAGGGGGGGGTCAATGGCTGAGAAAAAAAATTGAATTATGTAATCAAAATAATTTTATTGAAAATCTCTTTGTGCACTGTATGAACAGTTAATAGGCTTATCAATTCGTAGATATTCATCAAAATGCCGCAACACTGAAGAGCCCTGTAACAGAAACACAATTATGCTTTGTTGCTTGTGATTATGACTCATGGTCGTTGCTGTATGTTTTCTTAACAAGGATTTGCATTCATGTGTTTTTGTTTTGCATTAACCAAATTCTGGGAAGATACTTCAACCAGAAAGTGTGTGCTAACAAAAGATATCTATTTATTTACTCGGTACAATGATAGACACTCTAATACGAAGGTTATATAGAACAATAGGATGTGTTATACAAAAGTTGTCTTGTAATGTACGCCTTAGTTTAAACTAAAGAACATAGCAAACATGAATATAGTACCTAGACGTGCACTGGTACATTTACTTTTAACATTTACAATATAGTAACGGTAAAAGAATGGAATGGAATAGAATAGAATAGAATTAGAATTCTATATTTTCTGACAATGCAATGTCCCTGAGTGCAGCGGAGGGCAATAAATACAACACAAGAAAACTGAGATAAAAATAAAGAACCTTCTTATTTTTAATATAGCGATTTCTTACACGCAGCAATAAGAATTTACAGCAAGATATACATACATAGGTATTATATATCATGAAAGAAGTGTACTTATCAACGTGTATTTTTTTGTAGTTGACGGGGCATTTAACAATCTGCTGTTACGTTTATGTCAATGCATCTCGATAAATATACTATTAAATGTTGTACAAAGCCAACCAATTTCATACCCATACTAATATAGTAAATATGAAAATAACTATTATTTTATCTGGTTGTATTTTTTTGGGCTAACCCGATGAAATGTTTATGACAAAACGTAAATCTGTAATTTTAACGATAATTGTAAGATGTACAGAATTTAATGGGGTTGATTAAAGTTAACGTTTGTTGAGCCTTGTTATAGGAAGCCATTGCGCCCTCTAAAACAAAGACGTTTGAAAAATTTTCTCTGTCTCATTAGCCGAATCTGACTTATTTCTTCCGGTACACCAGCGCTACATAGCTATAAGTCCTTCTGAACGTCGATCCGCGTCCTCTCATTTCACGCCCATTAGTTAAACTTGTTACCTACGCGTGTATCTCCATTAAAATGCAAATTGAACGCCTCTGAAAATGTTTGTGTAATATTTTTTTAAATTTACTACGCTTCGCTGTTCGGTAGTTAGTTCCGGGTCACATGTTATAAGACGACCTAACTTATTTGCACCCATAGGAGCCTATTTACCTAAAATTTTAGTAGCTTATTCTTATAACTATTTTATTATATTCTTTGATTTAAGTGGTTTTGTCGAGAAAAATATAAACAGAAATGCTATACACATTTATTTGTAAAATCATGGCAATTGGAAAGTTCCCTGTAGATGCTCTATAAGCAATAATTCGACAGTAAAGTAGGTTAATTCAGATCTACGCCTTAAAAGTCGCGAAGATTGTATGTAAATGTATATACATAACGCGAGCCTATTGCTAAAAAAAAGTACTGGAATCCCAACTTAAACAATGTGCAGTTCGTTATAATTTTTTTTTTAATGAAAATCAAATTGGTATGTTACTTAAAAGTTCACTTGTAGGTTTATTCGTTACTTTTTTTAATTGAAAAACTACAAAGTGAGCACTTTTGGTAAGCAGCAACAATTCCCCGATAAGTTTCAGTGAATATCAATTAAGGATTTCACAACCCTCTAGGCTTGCTATCAGACAACGCGTTCACCTACTTTAGAACACTTGACATGAAAGATAAGTAATGAAATACATAAACATGTGATTATTTTTCAAGTTGAACAACACTGGTACCTTGGCATCTTGGGGCGGACGTTTTTAAGAGTGGCTTATTAACAATTTATGTAAGCACATCGGTTTTATAGGGTAAGAATCTCAAATCTTGTAATTCGTATCAGGCAATAAATATAAATATACAATAAATATTGTATATATATTGGAGTAAATCATTATTACATTAGAAACGTACAAGGTGTAATATTTTATCGAGTCATAATAGAATTTTAACAAGTGTGATGCGGTATCGCCACACAATTCGGATTTGCGTCGAAACGTGCAATGCCTCAAGATTTAAACTCCTATCTGATCACCTTTTCAATATTTCCATTTAAATGCAGTTTCGCTTGCACACGGGTACTTGTGTCACTATCCGAGAGCGAACCATGATAAGCAACAAACTTGAAATGTAACAAAAGCGAACTGACTAATCTGTTCTTATAGTGCAATTACCACTTACTTATAAACAGTCGCCTCGCTAACTTGTTCGTAACTTTTGCATTGTAATATTTAAATGACAATACTATTATTTCATATACTTATATGTTATATTACTATATTACTGTTTCGTTATAAATCCGTACATCGCTAAACGTTCACTTGTTCGTAGTGAAACAGTAAGGTTAGCCATTCACGACGCTGCATATGGGTAACTTAATCCTCTAGAACCAGGTACAAAGTGATAACATCTCTACGTCGTACGTAGTAAGATATAAAACCGTATGCTATTTATGACAATGACGCCCACGCGTACTAGAATGTTTCTTGTATTTTTATCCTTGCATAAATCGGTTTATTTTGTCACGATCCAACAAGCTGTCAATATATTCCTGATAATTTTTAAAATTACAATATTTAGAATTAAAATAGTTTGGACACTATCTCTGTGAAACACTCAAATAAAACATTTGCATTTTGCATTTATATTGTATAATGTAAAACACTCTAAATTTACTTAAAATTTTGTATAAATCAATCTACTTTCCTTTATGCTCATCATGACAATACAAATGGTATATAGAGTGGCATAAAGTTAAACAATTACTAAACTGTCTTCTAAATTCAAAACGGGTAAATCTATAGATATACTCTTTTAAGAAAAACGACCTTCCTGACCTACTGATAGGTATATTTAGGTGATATAATATATTCTTACAATGTGTAGGATGTCGGGAAAAAGGCTAGTATTGATAATATGCTTAGTGGAGTTTCAAAATATGTTTTCTGTATTTTATAGACCGTAGCTGTTTTTACTAGAGTGCAGAATATTGTTTTCATGTTTTACTGAATTTATGACGATACCCTTTTGACGCCCACTACTTGAGTTGTGGAGTTACAACAATACTTTATCAGTAGTCGCACAGGAACGGAAAGACGAATATTTATTATGGTTTATGAGTTTTCATTACTGTAATTAATTTTATATTAAAAAAAAACATGAAACTAAAGCGCGATCGAACCCGAAGTCCTTAAAAATTCGCCAATATATTAATACAGGATACAAAAAGTTCAAAGAAGTTAACGAAATTGTAGTACCAATCAGGCTCTACATAATGTAATATTTCATAGACATTACAGTCTGTCTGACCTCATTTCTGTTCAACAATGGCAACGTCTTTCTTTTATACTTTTATCATCAACGGCCGTTGTTTAAAAGCTTCGTTACATTATGACTGCCACGCCCTTGAGACATACTCGTACATAATGTAATTATTAGTATTTGCGGTTTACAAACCAAAATTTAATGAAAATCTGAACACGATTTCAAAATATTAACATTCTTACACTATAAATCCCCATAGCAGTCATCGACAGACTTTAAGCAATTATAATCTAAGATTTAAAATCTAAAATCTCGGTACAATGATATTTTAATAACCTCATAACGCTTTATCTACGACTGTTTAACATTGCAATTTATAACGATTCGATCCTGTTTAGTTCTGGTCACATGCAAGAATAAATATTGTCAATTTAATGTTCAACAACTCATACTCATATATACGAAACAGCATCACGAAAAACCTTTAACCGGATGAGGTGAGTCGCGTCAAACTGAACTTTTTTAACCCCATTTCGTAACATCGTTACTGGACGCGGCGCTCCGCTCGCATTTCTATCTTGCTGTGTCCGTGGCCTAATCCAATTGTGGGACAGCCGCCGCTTTAATTACGAGAAGTTGGTGCATTTGTCGTCTGATCCGTGCGCAATTAGTGCTCGTAGGGATTCGTGATTTAAACCTCATCAGAATCGTCTAGAAGTCTGCAGTGCTTGTGTGTGCGTTTTTTTTTTCACATTAAATGTACATTTATTATTCTGTATGAACCGGTTCGACTTCCGTTTGTTTTTTACGGATGGCCCGACTACTTTCACCAGACAGTCTACGTTGTGACCTCGCCGCAATCGGCAGGAGCTCATGAAGAAGGACCTCCGGAACCAGTAGGGTTTACCCAAAAAATAAACGTGGGTCAAGCCGGTTCATGCATAAAAATTTGTAACACTCACGAAACATTTACAATAAAATATATATTCAAATAAATTAGTAGATATAGGTGGAGAAATTCCAATTGCATGGAACCGTTCATTTTATTGTTTTCATCATTATATCGCAATGTAAGACTTTAATGATATTTTTATAAAGTACTCTTTGCATTGAGCGATACTATTACATACAGACTAATCACTGTATCCTGCTACCACTAGATCCATTCAAGCGTTATTAGGTTTTTTGTATCTGTAGTCTGTTACAATACACGGAATGATTTTTAGCTGGAACGTTTGTTCCAAAGTTACGTAGTTATGATTACATAAGTAGTTCACAAAATAAGGTAAGAAAGGTTAGGAACGAATTCTTTCCTTATTTCATACCACCGAGAACAATACGTTACGCCATGTTGATAATTTTATAGCAAGCCGCCTCTGCCAATACGATTAACCCGTTGACTTTTTAAACGATTATTTATACCTACACGTTTAGATCAAAACAATAAACAGACCTATAAAGATCTACCAAGTAACCCAATAGGTCTATTATGGGCTGCTCTGTTGGGCAGATAGCGGGCTTATTTCGACATCACTCGACATACAACCGATGTCTTACGTGTAATACATTTTGAAAGACCTTTATTTCATCAAATTAACACGTATGTACTTATTTTGTATTTTGATATTCCAAATTAATGAGTTTCTAATGAAATGACATTTAATTATGTATATATTTACACTATTTTGTCAGTATTTAAACTGATGTATTTCCATTAAACATTTTATGACATAACAAAAAACAAAGTAACTTAAAATTATGACGGTTTATTTAAATTTACAAGTAAACATAAGGAAAAACAATAGGAACGTTTTAATATGGTATTCGTTAAAGAAATGACTAAACTTAACTAATGTAATATGATTTAAAGATAGACGTCCTTGGATTAAGTCAACAAATCCAAAAGAGTCTTGTGTGGCCGCATTGAAAACTAAAATTGTGTTCGAAGCAACATCTATTTAAAATTGACGGAAATACTCAGGGACAGCTGTTTGACAAAATGTCATGAATATCAAGAAAGAAGCGTGAAACAATACAGATAATATGACAAGCATTTTTTCATGTTGCGAACTTTTGTGCTGGTGAAGTGTTCAAATAAAATTTGCGTTTCATAAAAATAAAGTAACATAATATGGAGCAACGTAACATCAACGTAACATCACGCCTATAATCCCCGAAGAGGTGGGCAGAGGAATTTAGAACACTCCCACGTTTCACCAGTTACATTTACGTCCCACTATGGAATAGTTATGTCTATGGAATATCATTAAACTAACAAAATATAACGTCACGACTGTATTTGCCCGATAAAGATATACAGAGGCAAGGAGTATCCCCACATTTCAACAGTTACGTTATACGTCCCCTGTCATAGCAAGCCTATTACTATAAGCCAGGTACAAATCCATACTGCGAGCCACTGTTACAAATTTCAACTAAAAAATCAAAGTTAGAAATCCAATCGTACTCGACCCTGGATTCGAATCCAAGACTTCTAAAGCAGCAGTAGCATTTGCAACCACTTGATCAACAAGGCGGTCATAGTTTCATGTAATAAAAATAAAGCTTTTATAATATAGTAACTGCACTGATTTAGAGACCACATCATATAGCGTAGGCGTTAAAACATTGTGGGTGGTATTTCTATCGGTCAACCACCAAGAAATTGTTTACTGGACAACCAATATTCAGCTTTGTTTCATTGAAATTTAAGGATCATATTTCCCTGAATAGGTAAGAAATTTCTATGCACGGCGTTAATGAAAATTGAACTTTAACTTGCTTACATTGACGGTGTACATTCGATTGGTCGGACTGATTAACATTATTAAAATAATGAGGGCTTCTAAGGGTATCCCAGTAATTTCTCATGTGCTTGTTTTATTTATTGTGTAGCGAATAAAGCTACTGTTTCTTCCCGTTTGCCGCCAGGACAAAGAATGGTGTTAATCTTTCCTATCTCAATTTCAAGTCAGTGTAACAATCTGGTTAAGTTCAATACCGCAAGAGTTTTAGACTTCTTAGTGACCGTTTACAAATTATGATAGTTAGTTAAATATTGATCACATCACGACCCATTTTGGGTATAAATAGATTTAAAAGATATACATATATGTATAAAATTTAAAAGAGATAAAAAAAATT
The DNA here is from genome assembly GCA_018245615.1 of Mimoniades ocyalus. Taxonomy (NCBI): domain Eukaryota; kingdom Metazoa; phylum Arthropoda; class Insecta; order Lepidoptera; family Hesperiidae; genus Mimoniades; species Mimoniades ocyalus. The sequence continues at coordinate 13,766 of DWDV01000817.1, forward strand.
GAAATGCTAGTTTTTTTTATAATGATTCTAATTAAGTTTTTTATTCATTAACAGAAGAAATAATTAATGGAAATTCTTTAATTACTGCCGATAAATATTTTATTATTTCACAGCAGTATCAATCAGAAATATCACTTCGGTTGATATTTGGTGCTGCTGGTGGTAATATTGAAGAACATTAAATAAATTATGATCCAGTCTGAATTATTTGTGACGAATCCATAAGATTTGAAGCCACTCGCGGTTTCCGTGGCTAATAAGTAGAGGTATTTCCTTTGCTTGATAAGACAATGCACTTTATCATGCACACCCTACTCACAGCTATGCATAACTACTATACCGCAGAAAGGTGTTGCAATTTCACTGCGAAACTCAGCTCATGTTATATTATCCTTTTTTAATAAATACTTTCCAACATTGATACGAACATTCATTAATGGAAACTATCATATTATTGTTATTATTGTGTTTCAAGCGCAAACGGATCGTATTCAAATAATCTTAACCATTCGCACGTAATGTACAAGTGGAATGACTTGTGCTCGTGGACGCTTTTCGATCAGTCATCATGACCGTTATTCCATGTTCTATTAAAGAATGAACTGTTTATTATTTTTTTGTTCTCATCTCGTGTGAATAATCTTAGGGAAGGTATGTGATAATTCATAGACATCAGTAGAAGGTAAAGTTAAATAATAAAAATCTCTTAATAGGCAACAACAGTAGACTTATTGTAATTCATGTATCTAATATTGCAAATTATGTATCCGAAAAGATTACATACAATATTGGTATGTTATACTAACCGGTTTTTTTTATAATTTATAGGCTATATTATCTTACCTGTTATACAATGCCTGGTCTCCTCTTTATACGAGTAAGAATGTGTGTTTTAAACAATTAAAAATTGTAACGAGGAAAGTAAACATTGTGAGGAAATGTACAGGTGTGGAGGTTTAATTCTTCATAATTAACTTTAAGGCTCGCAAAGTCCGCGGGCCTGCCCTTGGCCAGTGTAACAGACCTTAATTTATCTTATGTTGACACTTATGTTGACACTGCGCGATTAGTTTACTTCAGCTACTTTCACAGCATAATGTCATATGGTCTTCTCCTTTGGGGCAATGCCGCTGACATCGACTCCATTTTCGTGCTCCAGAAACGGGCTATTCGAGCTATCTATATGATGGGTCCAAGGGAGTCACTAC
>DWDV01000818.1:0-14957 GCA_018245615.1 Mimoniades ocyalus
TCGTCATTCTTTCATCAGCCATTCTTTCAACATGTCCGAACCATCGGAGCATGCCCTTTCTCATTTTTACACCGATAGTATACATAAATTACTGGACAATTTGCACCATATCAAGTGCGTCAGCACTTAAATTGATCATGACGACGCCTCTTGTGGAAATTTTAATTTAATAAATAAATTAACAATAATTGATTTCTATCTCAACGTTTGAAACAATCTCAAAACAACATTAACTCAAAATCAACAAAACAAATTATCAACTATTTTTTTATTAATTGAAAACTGTATTGTTTTTTTCGTCACCGTCAAGATCGATGAATACAATATTACAGCACTTAGAACTTATTAACTTCTAATGTATTTGTTGGGAATCCTTCGAACGTAAAAACAAAACATTAGTTGCGAAACTAGTTAGTAGTCAAAGTTTCAGCAGACCAAAAGGGATTACACTCTAATAATATCGTGCTCTTTTGAAACACGAATCCTACGCTCAGAGGTTACCAGGTTTAAAAGGTAGACCCTAAAATTTGTCCTTCCAACAATACTTTACGTTTTCTCCACCCAAAAAGCCTGCCTTTTCAATTCTACACCATTTAACATCTCACTTCCAGATCACCGGGCGGAGACTCCTGCCAGTTGATGACCCGCAAGCGCAGGCGAGGTGTGATAGAGAAGAAGCGGCGAGACCGCATTAACACCTCGCTGACGGAGCTGAAGCGGCTGGTGCCAGCGGCCTGCGAGAAGCAGGGCAGCGCCAAGCTGGAGAAGGCGGAGATACTGCAGCTGACCGTCGACCATTTGAAGACGCTGCACGCGAAAGGTGAGCCGATAACATTTATGAACGTAAAACTCATATTTACATCCTCAGCGCAAAATTAGACAAAATATTAAAGAATAAAATGGAAATGAGAATAAACTTAATGTTCGTTTTTGATGGTGATTCGATAACTTCAAGTAAATTATGATCTTGTCATTGGACGCGATGATATAAATTTGCGATCCGTTAGATAGTAGCAAACATTTCACAATACAATGTCAGTTCTTAGGTGATTCAAAATTGCCCCATTTAACCATGTCTTCCTAAGCTATAGCGTGTTTTTATGTAATCATTATTACAGTGTTACGCCAAGTCTTTCACGGGGAAGGTAGAGATTACCGACTTCCAAATATATCTATCTATCTTCACAAAACTTACATGCTTTCTCTATATTCATGACTCATGACTTTGTCTATATTTATGACGTCACACATGTACGCTCATTTCGGAGATTTCCGCGTCTCCCATTGGAATTTTTATTCAAAATGTAACATTCAAATGTATTCATACATACTCGTATAAGCAGATACCGTTGTGCCATTTAAAAACATACGAAAACACTACGGCGTCCGCTTCCGCGAATTAACAAAAGGCGCCGTTATTTTCCTCGGGAATAAAAGTTAGGAGACGTGCCCTCGTACAGCCGAATCTTAGAAATATCGATTCGCATTTCCTGCTCTTAGAAATTAAGAGTTCCCGTTATTTTTAATATCAGGTGGTTGTGCAAGTTCGTGTATATTAGTAAACACAGGCGTGTACAGATACTAGCATTTGCCTGCGGTTTTGCTCGCTTAGAATACAATATTACAGTACTTACATTAGGATAGATCACATGATTTTATTAATCGAAACCATAAATCTAAAAATTTCAAATGTGTAACTTCTGAACTGTCGATTTTACATACGAACTGTCAACCCCTATTTTGCACCCTTGGCGGTGGAATTCTCTTGTGAGCATTTACATCGGAAAATCAGTAACTATACTAAATTTTAAGTCAATCGGACACATAGTTCTCGATACATCGTGGTCATCTATGTATCGGTGGAAATGGTGAAAAGGTATGTTTTACGATAGCCCAAGTATACATATTAAAAATATACCTGTGATTCATACAATTTATTATTTAAATATGAATCTTTGCGTTCACTGATATTACATTAACATTTAAAGATATTTTATAAGATTATTATGATAAACATTATAAGATTATTATGATAAACGTAATCGTCCCGTCATGGAATAAATGATGAGTCTATTATTATAAACCGGAAACAAATCCACCGCAGAGCCCAGCTACCGGGATTAGAATTCGGAATCTCTTGATCGGCAGTCGCGCTTGCAACCAGTATTACCAACGAGGCAGTAATAATGGGAAAAAAATAAATAAGAAACAATTTCATGTGTTTTATGCAGTAAAGGGGGATTCTAGATTACATGGAAAATAGACAAGGAATGTTGTAACAAAAATGTATTTGATTCGAAATTTAAAATGGGAAAACATATCATTATAAAATAGTGGAATAGCAAAATTAAATAATAAAACGTGCAAGGTTGATTTTTTTAGGAAATCATTGAAAAACCTAAAAAAAAACACTTTAAAAAGCATGTTCCTGTTTTTTCTTTTTTTCGAATATTTCGGGCCATAGACAAACATAGGGGTAGTAGCAAATAATGTCAAGACGCGAAAAATAATTGTTAGCAAATTCACTCGTGAAACAATATTCGTTACATGCAAGAAGTATAATCAGGTGTTGTGTTTATTTTTTGTATTTATTTAATCATTTTCGAAAATCACATTTACTACACACCAATCGCATGCACTAGAAGGTTAACGTGGCTTCAAGACACCACTAACACGGCTATTTGAAAAGTTATGATTTTGTTCCTTTATGACGTCACAACCCATAGACAACATTCAAAGAACACCTCAACAGCTAAAATAAAATTATTTTCACAAATACACTTACGTATATTATGCATATTTCCCTAATTAAATTACAAATTACCGTAGTTTTTTTAGTAAAAAAATAGACAGCTACAAATGAATGTATGTAATGTATACAGATAATAAATAGGTATAGTTTTTGTTTGGTGATAATAAATATCGAATACGTGAAGATCTCAATCCGATAAACAAATTCAGGCGTTATTCATCTTGTACCGTAGAAATTTAAGATCAGATGGCTAGCAACATCGAGACATATGCAAGTTCATCGGCTTTATAACTCGAACGTAAAAAGTGTGAAACAATCACACCGATAATCGGACGATACTAAAAGCTTCGTCATTAACAAAAATTAAATTTCATCATAAATTATCTTTATTAATTTCTGGAATGCCGCTATACCTAGTTACATATACGTACTGGACAATAGTTGTGCTATTATCATTATTTATATTGCTTTCTCTTAAAAATAACTGGTAAATTACAACACGATCTCCAGGTATTAATTAAATGCTTGAGAAGCTAAAGGAGTCATTGTTTTTTTTTAAATCTGGAAATTAAATCTAAGCTTGTAACAAAAACTGGACTATCCCAAATTATGCAAAAAGGCATGTCCGCTTGCATTATTATCACTAGTATTTTATTGCATTATCACTATTTATCAGTATCTTACTGTCTTATTATTATTGTAGATACTAACTTTTCAAATAACCACCACACAACACAGACTAGAGAAATATCGGAAGCCAAGTCGCTAATCACTAAGTGCTCTTCACTACGTATGTAATAATGATCATTTAGCAAACCTTTTTGCTGAACATCCTAAGCGGCTGCGTTGCAAAAACGTTATACAATGAACATACATTTATTTATCCACTCGCTGCTCGATGATGACACACACATACATAGTTTCATAACAGTAACATGTGAACGATTTGAAAAAAGAACGCGTGTCAGTGCGGGTAGGATGGAAAAAAAAGTTTGATTTTCTACAGTTGACCAAATAAATATTTAGAAACATAACTGAGATGAATGAAAAAGAAAAGATTGGAATATGAAAATATTTTACGATTACATAAAGTCGATCAATAGGTAAATCAATCGAATGTTTAAAATATAAATGTGATAAATTCATACAATGCTTAATGCCTTCCTAAAGAGTCAGATTACACAGATTACAAAGTTACTATAAATGAAATATTATAGACATAATTTTGATTTTATCATTTCATACATAACTAAATTTATAACCAGCACTGGAGCCAACTAAATTGGTATGTACATACATGTCAGCTACAGGCCAGAGTTGCCCGATAAAAAAAATCACGTGGTCAATTTTCAATGCATACATGTCATGTTAAATAAAAAAAACATTATCCTGATTTTTTTTCACATAAATGACTAAAATACACAATTGATAATTTTAACTAAATCATTGGTAAATTATGATTATAAATTTGAATAAATGTCTTTACATTATATTCTGTATCACACCACAAACCCCGAGGATAAGTACCCAGTACATAAAACGACTAGTACCTTGAAGGTATACAAATCCAGAGTATCAATTAAAAATATTAGTATGTGCGTTTGTCTTTTTCTACTTTACCTACTCCGTGTCATAAGGGGCCATTCATAAATTACGTAAGGATGATTTTGGCAATTTTTTATCCCCCCTACCCCCATGTAACGTTTAAAAAAACCTAAGTTTTTTCAAAGCCCTCTATTTTTTTCCCTCTCCCCTATTCTTACGTAAGATTCCATTTCGTTTTTCAAAATACAAAATGTTGTTTAAAAAGGATCAGCAACACCAAATCTCCCAGTTTGACGTAAATCAACGATATTTATTTTTTAACACATAAGTTATTTTATTGCTATCAACTACAGATTTCTATTATATTATTAGGCAGTCAGTTTTTGGAATACCATTTATCAATAAATAAATGTAAGTTTTTAAATAATGTTAAACATTAATCAGTTAAACAATCTACAAACCAATAACACTAAAAATAATGATTGACTAGTTATTAATTAATGTAAATGAAAATAAATTAAACAGTTAAAACGAGATTAATTCAGGTTATCAATCTTCTGGACTGAATGGGTTAGCTAGCCATGTTATCCACACAGAAACAATTGGTAATCCATCAGTTGCGGTGGTAGGTGGAGCTTCATACGGCACATATTAGAGCCTCGTCTTCCTTTAGCCACTCTATATGTTTAACATATGTTTTTTGTCGAGCTTCACAATTTTTGCTGCGATGCGCTGAGCGTCTATAATTGCTGCTAGGGGACTTCTTACACAAGACTATTGTTAGCGAGAATGAACAACGCGATAGTGACTGTCAGCAGCCACGATTATATAGCAGCAGTATAGCTTACACGTTTTGCATATTCCCTGCACTAATGGATAACCAAAATCGTACGGTAGGGTCACACAAGTAGTGGGGCGTGGGGCAGCTTTACTGCCATAGACTGAAAAAGTGACAAGGAATGAGCGCCCTGTACGTTTTCCAATGCGAGCAGCTTTGCCGTATCTGGATCTTGAACAAGTTTTACTGGTGGTGGAACAAAACCGTCCTACTATTAGCGCTAAGGAAGGCCGCCGATGGGGTTTTAGTGCGGTGGTAGAAAACCATCGTTGAGAACCATTTTTGTCACTGCGTTGTGCTCCGCAACAATCAATACTGTTACATTTACCAATACTGTGATTCTCTGGTGTGTTCGCAGTACCAGAATGCATCCATGGGTTTGAGAACTTCTGCTTCAAAGTCTGGAGCCTCCTAAGGCGCGGTTACAGGAAAAGAATCTATCATTAATTCTGTCCAGAGATCTGCTAAAGCTTCATCAGCAGCCGGAAAATTGTTGAGTTCCAGCTCGTAATCAGAAGTATCCCCCGTGCATCCAAATGTGTGCTGTACTTATCTTGTGGCAAAACAACTCCTGTTAGTTGCTTGCTCAGTGGTGTCATCCTACGCTCTACACGATTGAAAGCACTGCGCCCTGGAGCATTCGTCGCGACAAAAATTGCATCCAAATTAAAAGCCTGAAAATGCTGGACGGCAAAAGGAATGGTATTAGGGTACCTTGGATTTTGATCTGGACCACCATCTACAGTGATGACCATAACAGGCTTAGCTTTAATTTCATCAATTTTTAAAATTTCTAAAAATTAGTCTCTTTCAATAAAACTTGAATATCATAGGCATGAGTTGCGGCAGTAGACTGTGCGTGTTTCCCACTTCGGATTGCAATGAATGTCGGACCACTGTAGCAAACATCATTAGGATCACCCATACCATTCGGTTTGATAACAATTCCGGCGTAGACTGAGGGTATAAGTTCTCGCCTTTGCCCAATAACGAAGTCAGGAAGCTAAACTATATGATCGACATGTATGACAAGAGAATGCTGCTCCTTGGTAGCAATAATTCCAATACGCGTGCCCTGTCGTTGTGGGATAAAAAAGCGCATTGCTTCGGTCCTATCACTGAGGCCAGTGATTCAAGATTTCTCAGTGGCAGTGCAAAACTTTACATCCAGGTGTTGTTTACGTAAATCATTCGCCGGCTTTGAAAACTTAACCGGTACCGTCACTACGCGACGCGATCCTTGTCTAGTTCGAGATTTTTTATGAATAAGTCTGGTGTAAAGAGAGCTGCTTGAAATACGGAAACTACTTCTTGTACTTTAGACTGGAGCTCATCGAATGTTTTACAGCATTTAATTGCCGCCGCCTGACAGTGTTCGTAAGCTGCGCTTCCATGGATGGCCGTTGCTTTAATTGCATCAAGTAAACCTTCCTGATTTTCTTCCAAACACGGGCGCGTTCAGCCCCTGACTGCACGCTAATATCACAACTACAAGTGGAAATTTCCACGAGTTTCTCTTTTCATTTTCTCTAATAATTTGCCTGATATTTGGTATTGTTTTATTTGTTTTTCAGTACCTGCTTCTGTTTTGAAAGATTTTTACGAGTTTTCTTTGAGTCATGTTCACTATCTAAATTTAACTGTATATCTCATGCAAATAGATCTGATCAGAGATCAGTAATAGAGATTAGGATTACCCTATCGAAAGGCCTGACTGCCGCGCGTAACATAAACAGACAGCTCAATACAATTCTTTGTCTAACGTATACGAACCGTAAATCACTGGAACCTTTATTAAATTCACTATTATTAAACTATATTTAAAAACCTTTTTATGTAGGTAAGGTCATATTTACTAAAAAGTTGTAATCAAGACTGAATGTTTTTTCGCCATTTGTTTGTATATAATGCGATACTAATTAAAAATGAAACATGCCATACATAGTGCGATTCTTTTATTATATTTCACACTATTCATTCTTTGTAAAACAATTTAAAAAACCGCTTATCCTAATAGTTTTTTACCTCCCAGACATACGGTCCCTGCCAAACAATACTTGACCTCGCGATTTCGAATATAAAATATCGAATTGAAAAATATTACGTAAGGATGGGTTAGACAAAAGTAAGGGTATGTAGAGATTTTTCCAACCCCCCTTGCCCTCGGGACCTTTACGTAATCAATGAATGCCCCCTAAGAGGAAAAATACAAAAGTATACTATGAAACACTTGAAATTCTGCTATTGAGTGTTTGTTAGGAGAAAAATTGATCAATTTTAAAGATTGATACAAAGGAAAAACAAATAAAAACACCCTCACCACATCCATCTTCCCAATATCGAAGCCGAGCTCTCTGATTGGAATCTCGTACATGTAGGTGAGAATGTCCCCCATCGGTCTGAGCTTCTGAGGCGTGAGTTGTTTAAGACCAGCGTGGAGGAGCCTCCGAGCAGCCTTGTGATATACCGTCCCAGGCTTATTGTACTTCATTGCATTATTGCACATAAGCTTGAAGTCACTCTGTTAAAAAGAACACATTTGGATCATGGTTACATACAGTTTAATTAAATGTGTATGTATAAATAAATATACAAATTCGAGATAGATCAAGAAAAAATAAACTACGGGCTTGAAACTCTATAAGATTTGACTTGAAAACTGAAAAGTGATTGATGGTTTTATAAAATCAACTATTCATTTCCCTGATTTCAGGTTTAGAACATTTAGCTTCCATGGATACCGTCAATCTATAATATGTTATCTAGATAATAATTTACAAGCAATATGTAAACTATTAAATGATAATATTTTTTTTCAATAAAGTCTAATGTGAACACATATGGTCGGACAAAAAAAACACCATTTTATAATTTTTTGTTACATGAAACACCTAACCATTTTACGTTTTGATAATTTCTGTCACTTAGGACAACACAGTCTCAATTTTTATTAAAAGTTGCACCCACAAATCTATCTCTAACACATTTGATACAAGAGAATATAAAAAAAGTACAAAGGTAAATGTCACTCCTATTAGAGGTGCAAACAATATGCATAAATACAAGAGAAGATAGCAAACATGTAAATGCTGGTAACAGTGATTGAAGAGAACAAAGTACAATTATTATGCATTGTTAAGTCTGGGTTGAATTATAGTCTAAAATATTATTAAAATGGTCACTAAAATCTTGATTGTCTAGTTTTTTTTTTTTATACTCAATAGGCTAGCTTTTGGCCACAGACTTGCCTGATGGTAAGCAACGATGTGGCCTATGATGTGATCAAATAGATGCAAGTGTGACTGCTGATTGAGAAATTTTGGGTACAAATCATGGGTCAAATACTATTGGTTTTTTCTAACAAGAATTTCTACCAGTGGCTCGGAGTCTGCATTTGTACCCAGTGTATAGAAATAGACTCACCACCTATTCCATCGTGGGACGTAAACATAGCTGGTGAAACATGGAAGTATATGAACTCCTCTGCCTACCACTTCAGGGCATTGAAGCTGTGATATTTTAAAATGTTAATTAAAATCCTTAAAACATGATAAACTCATGACCAATAAGTTTCATTGCTCTTTTCAAGCCTGCCCTTAATCAAAATTAGCATTTAATTACTCACAATAAAACAGTTCAAAGACTTGTACTCATTATCATCAATTTTCTGTTTAATAGTTGAGAAGTCCATGGGTCTTTTGATGATAGTGGAATAACCGGGGGCAAAGTTGTCGTTTACAGGCCATGCGAAGAACTGGTGTGGATCTCGCTTCTCCAGATTTCGGAGCAGTTGCTCCAGGAGACGTGAGAGAGGACGACGCTTCTGACTAGCCTGATGAGTTTGAAAAATGTATACTTTTATCAAATTACAATTAAAAGTCCCAGTGTATACATTGGTTGATTATATTATGAGTCATTCATAAAAAACATTTCTTCATTAAAGATTTCATGAAAGGTGACATATCTCAGATGGACCAGGTTATCTGACAGGCTATGAGTGGGTTTTGGCCTATATGTTCCCACACTACCATTGTACTTAAATGCCGCTGAATCTTTAAAAATAAACTATAATACTGACCCTAACAATATGATCACCCATTGTAAAAATGTATTCAGAATCTGACTGTGTCAAACATCGAGAGGTCTAGAATTTGATTCCTGAGTTGAGTACTATTGAATTTTTCTAATTTCGATTTTCTACTATTGACTGCCTCATTGGTAGAGTGGTTACAAGCCCTACAACTGATCAAGAGATCCTAGGTTCAATCTCCAATTAGATATTCGATTTTTCTAGTTTAAAATTTCTAGTAGTGGCTCAGAGTCTAGATTTTTGCCCATTTTACAGGATCGCCACATATTCTATAGCGAGACAAACAAAACTAGTAAAATGTGGTAATGCACTACACTCCTCTGCCTACTTCTTTGGCAATTACAGGTCGGATCTTATATTGCTTTACTTTTTTGAACTTTAATGGTAAGTGTTTAAATTATTCTACCTTAAGAACACAAGTACGAGGTTCTCTGTGTGAGGCAGGTGAATTAGGGGCTGGACTGAGACGTCTGACCATCTTCTTTGGGAGCCCCTCATCCTCCGAGTCATCGTCATCTGATAATTTTATCTGCAGGTGAACATTCAACATTTATTTTATATAGAGAAGTGACTAACTACAGTTCTTACAAGGAATAACTAACTATTACACACAATGTGTAGTTGTAGCATTACACTAAAGTTAAATTTGGTATACTCACCATATCAACTTCACGTCGTCTCTTTTTCTTTTTCTTAGGTTTATCATCAGAGTCCCTGCGTTCGTCTGTGGCGGAGTGTTCCATATCGCTCATCTCCAATACTTCCTCTGTAACATTAGTGTATGTGATCATAACATATAATTTTATAGTCTGCACGATTAATTTACACAGTACAATACTCTAACAGTACGCAACTATAAAAATGGTTATTGATGGTTAAACCAGGAGATACAGCCATAAATATACAAGTTACTATTATGGAAATTGAATCTAAATACTAATATCTGTCAAGGTTTGTAAGTGAATCTAACGAACAGGAACTCTAGCTTAAAGGAAATAACAGAATTTCCTAATAACCCTTAAAATTCTCAAATCCTTAAAATTTCCTAATAACCCTTAAAATCTCGTACTTGCATCGGAGTAAATCATACAGTATACAAAATGCAGAACGTAACTTACTACAGCTAAGCTTGTCCGTTTCATCCATTTTTATATTACAATATAATTTAACGTAAAATAAAACTACATTTATTTCAACATTTGGTTAAAGTTAATCATCGAATACAAAAAATTATAGACATATATAATTATATACACGGAAAGGATAACCATAACCCAAGCCGACTTGACAAAGTTGACAATAACGCAAATTGACATTTGTAATACTGATAAAACAGATAATAACAGATTATAAAAATGTTGCCAAGTTAAAATTTTCATAAAATGCTTTTATGCGTGTGGATTCAAGGCTTTGAACTATGTTTTTGGGCCAAATACGTTCTGTGCTTACTGGAAATGAATTAATTATATAAATACTGAACTCACATCATAACATAAATATATCACTCAGTTTAAGTGTAACAATGATAAGCAAAAAGACATCTACAACTATTAGTTGTTATTAATATGTGTTTTGATTACAAAAGAGTTAGGTATGGAGCTAAACTGAATACTGAAATTAGTAATGTTTGTTCATTCTAAAAAATTGTAAAAATAAGTAAACAAAACTAAATTAGGTTGTATAATCATTACAACAGAATTAGCACGATCATTTCCCCACTGCATTTGAACATCTTATGTTGGGCTAACAGATCTGTATGGACGATGGTATTGCCTGTGGATTTATATATAAAGATCAAATAAGACCTACCATTGTTTTTTATTGACTGAATAGTAGTAAGATTCTAGGCTGCCAACTAATAATAAAAGTTATTTAGACCCGAGGACCTGGACCTGGACCTAAGGCGGTTCTGAATTTTGCCTTAAGCAGGTACCTACGTAATAACCTAGGTACACAACGTCCACGGTAAGGTGGTTTCCGGTCCATAGTTTACGATCTGAAATAAATATAAGTGTATTTTGCTCGTAAAAGGAATTAAGCATGTCTCTCTTGCAAAAACTCATAGGCAAATTCTGTATGCTGAAGTTAACAGTTTACTATTTTTACTTACACATCACAATATTTGTAACCTACTAAAATATAGATGAGTTACATGTTTTAGGAACTAAGGGGACATTCATTAATTATGTAAGGATCCCGAGGGGAAGGGAAGGTTGGATAAATCTCTACATACCCTTACTTTGAAGAAAGAGGGAGGGTCAAACCTATTCATACGTAATATTTTCCAAGTCTATGTTTTATATTAGAAATAGCGTTGTCAAATGATTTGGCAGGGATACTTTAATTGAGTCTGGAACGTAAAAACGGTATTAGGATGAGCTGTTTTTTTACTTTTTTTTAACAAAGAATGGTATTCCAAAGAATAGACATTTATATAATACTGTAATAGTAATGTCTAGTTGACAGCAATAAAATAATATAACTTATCTGTTGAACAATAAAAATCGTTGATTTATGTCAAACTGGGAATTTACTGTAACTGATCCTTATCTAACAACATTTTATTATTTTGAAAAACGTAATGAAATTTTACGTAAGAATGGGGGAGAGGACTTTGAAAAATCTTATTTAGCCTTACATGGGGGGTCAAAAATTGCCAAAATCGTCTTTATTTAATTAATGAATAGCCCTTAACGCAACGCAGTGCAGCGCATGACAGAGCAGTTATAATTAAACTGAACTGACCATTTCTTTTTTAACTCAAAACGGGACGTCTATACATTATCTGTATGGTATGTACGGACCATACTACTATTGCCGGCCCCTTAAAAGTTCCTATGTTTTGCTTTCTAAGTATGTGGATGAGCAAACAAGTAGGCGAGCTTGACAATCGTGGCGAGCAAAAAAAAAGTCTCCTAATAATGTTGGCGAGCAAAAAAACGGTCTCCTGATAATCTTGGCGAGCAAAAAAAAAGGTCTCCTGAGGTCCGCGAAATACACGGTCCCTAACTCCCTAATGCCCATCAGTCGACACCGGTCGTGCCTCACGCGCTCCAACATTTGAATTTTTCGCGCGGTTTCAGAAAACTGGACAATTTTGCGTCCCGGATCATTGTTCGGGGACAATAACAGGACAGGTGGTCGAATAAAGGCACGTCTGGTCACTTTAGTTATAATATATATTATATGCACGAAAAATACACAAAAATATGTAGATAGATTTAACTCTCAGTGCAATAGAACAATAAAGTTAGAAAAAAAAAGCGATTTGTAGAGAAAGTTATCTATAAGTAGCAACTTACGTAACACTTCCAAACTTCATGGGGCAGAGAGAGCACTGCACGCTAATCAAACGTGTTAACAATGACGAACAACAACAGTGGGAAATCTTATAGGTCTAATAATATGTGTAGTCTAGTAGTAGTAGGTCTAATAATATGTATAATCGCATGTCTAGTTTACACATCAAATTTTAGCTTACAGGGACATCAGGATGTACCCTAACAATTATGATGAAGTGAGTGACGTCAGTGACGAAAGGTTTTTTTGTAGATATCAATAAAGTCTAATGTATAAGAGCTATGCAATTGTAACTTTATATTATTATGTTTAATAAGTCTACTGACTTCATATCCCGAGAATGTTATCTGTCTGTTGTCTCTCGATCAACGGTGGCGCTCAGAACCATTCGATTAAGGAGGCAATCACAGATATAATCAACATCATCATTGTCATCAGCCTGTCTACAACCACTGGTTATTGTCCATAATGCTCAGACCCCGGTCATGCGGGATCGTAGAACACAGTTTATCGTACCCTGATATCCTGGCATGGAATCGAGAGATTTATTCTTTCTCCGTACCGACAGATTCTACGGTCAATATAGAAAGTTCCAATTTGTATATATGTAGTTAATGGATTCATAACCCAAGCGACATAACTGCTTCCTTGAAATTGTACACTACCGTATTACTGCTTCGTGTCTTACAATAGGATATTATCCACTTGGAATTCTCTAACTATCGTGTATACCACAGGTTCCCCACCAGTGGTCCGTGGACCACAGGTGGTCCGCAGAAGCCAAAATATGGTGCGCGAATGATTTTAAATTTAGTGGGCGGTAAGCCATTTATCGCCGTGCAGTGGAATCACATTAATACAAAATTACAGAAGTTTATCCTAAAATTATGATTATTTTGAGATTATCATTATCATCAGATTATATTTGAGATTATCATTTAGTTTTGAACTAAAATTTCAGTTAGATTACTACAGTTTATTATTGTGGACCCTACCTACTAACAAGAATAACATAAAAGTGGTCCCTGACCACGAAAAGGTTGGGAACCCCTGCTGTAGAGTACACGAGCATTTTGGTGTAGCCGTCAACTGCTGCCGTGTGGAACACGTCAATCCAGTTTACAAAATTATAAACATGTGAGACAACCAAAAGGGTAAAGCTATTAACTTAAAACATTTACGTCTGTTAATTGAAACATCTTGTACATTACTTATAATCCGTGTCGGGGCAGAGAATAAATCCGTGTGCTGAAGGGCCGGGGTGTATATGTGATATAAGAGGCGACTAAACCCGGCGGTGAGTGGTCGCGGCGTGGCGCGGACAGCAGCGTAGGCGGTGCGAGGAGCCGTGCTCTGCGATCCACGACCCGCGCACAACCCGCGCACAACCCGCGCACAACCCACGCATGCCCAGCATAGGGATTATGGGTAACAACCCCTCACGCGAAGCGTACTTGTACGACCAGCTGTGGATTTCGGACATAGATTGATAATGTATTTTAATTTACATACCTAACAACTTATTACACCAACAACTTATATGAAGTTTTCCGCCGAATTGTGTGTGTGGAAATATAAAAATATAAACAGTATAGCAAAGTGGCAAAATATAATGATACTAAAGTTTTATTGCGACATCACTCGCGCAAAAGTCGTCGATATTAATGTACAATCATCAATTTTTATACCTACAAACTTCCAACTCCTTTTTTACTTCTTAGGGATGACATTTCAAAATATCCGTTGTTACTGAGCATCTACATCGGAAAGGCGTGTGTATTCTGGACCGGGGACGACGTCAGACGAGGCCGGGTCAATAGTACCTGTACTAGGGGAGGCTAGATTTTAAACTTGATAAGAATTGAAAAATATTGAACAAAATATTGAAAAACATTTATTCAAAAGAAACACATATACAATACAAATGCACGTGCAAGGGCTCTGTACTGGGCTCAAGGCCTGTGTCACAGATACCCCGAATGAAATGATTGATAGAAATGTATTAGGACTGTAGCCGGTGGATATCCGTAGTTTCTCTCCACCCTTACGTGAAGTAGCCGTGAAGGTGTTAGGTAGCGCAATATTAACAAATGTTGGTGCAACTAGACGCCGCGTGCCCGGCGCGCCTCGCGTGTGGTCGACGTGCACGCGTGCCGTCCGTACATTTACACTGGATTGATCACTAATCATAGTCTGTAATGTTCGTGATCCTCGTAACTTTTATTATATAGTCACGGTAGGCAGGGAGCATCGTGCATCAGATTGTTCTCTCCTTACAGATGTGACCTCTACGGCAAATAGACAATAGACGATACGAGTATGTGTGAATGTTACGTTACGTGTCCCCGCGCAGGTGGGTGCGCCGCGCGCCGGCTCGGCCGAGTCGTCGAGCGAGGAGGGCGCGGCGGCGGGCGCGGCGGCGGGTGCGGCGG
>DWDV01000819.1:0-14954 GCA_018245615.1 Mimoniades ocyalus
GTGTGTTCTTAGCAAAGGGGATACATGTTACGCAATATTCTTTTACCGGCTAAGACAAATAGTAGTTATTTATTTCTGTGACAACGATATAGTAAGGAATGAGAATATGTCTGATCTTAGGAATACTGAAGTTTGAAAAAGCGTTGCTTTTACTTCGCATTAACGGGCCTTGAGTTATATATTCAGAGTATTAGCAATGGTGTAATGTTTTATCATCATCATTATTTCAGCTCAAACACATGAGTTCTGGAGCGAAAGCAGGCTACTATAAATATTCATGTGATATATAATTAAAGACCTTATCAATTACGATTAATAAATATTACGCAGATGCCACTTATAAATGTATACTTAGGTAGACATAATATAAGGGTAATATTTATAAGCGATTACACTACCGGCTATCTTTTTTTTAAGGTATATTTCAGTCAATATGACTTCACATTAGTAAATATGCAGGTACTATACAATATGCCTAATACAAAAATATTTGGTGCACACCACACAATTTTTAACACATAATGTGAATGAAACTACCGATAATAATATTACTAATTATATGGAGGTCCAGAAAATGGAGCAGGGTAAGGATTGGATGGAAAAACTATTTATACTTTACAATGTGTTCCCGAGGGTTTGAGGTGATACATGGAGTCGTGCTTCCACCCCTGCGGCCTTTAGCTCTATTACTCTGGATCCGTACTATGTACGTTTGTGTCACGTATCTGTATAGGAATGTATTAATTGTTCGTATTGCAATAAAATAATCATTGAACTAAATGCGGGACAAAAAATATACGTATGTGTGTGTGTGTGTGTGTGTGTGTAGGCGCTGAGCGATCACAATCACCAATGTGTCGAACCCTCTTTGCGGACACTTGACGCAGGGTTACGTAAGCTAAATTCAAATAGAATAGGGCCTGTGGCGGGATCGTCGGTTATAAAGGTATATTTTAATATTTTTTTTATTGTGGTTGAACCCATACCGACTTGTGCTGACAAATTAAATGGAGTTCATGGAGTTGGTGTGTAAGATTTTTAAAAAGAAATTAAAAGGTTGTAATGGTTTACAATTTTTCGAAAATTAATTCACCAGTATATAAAATCTAATATTCTAGTAGCAAAATTAATCTCTTGAAGCTTTATGGATATACATATTTATTTTAAACTTTTCGACGAACCGTTTCTGTCTACTTTAAAACTATTCATATACTTTTTATTCAACAACTTACACGTTGTGTAACTTTTAGTATAATGTAATATATAATAAGAAAGAATCATAAGGTCATCACTTGTTACTTGAAATAACTCTTACTATGTATAGTATGTGTGACTCAAACCCCTAATCAAGGACACCGGCCACACATAATTGCCATGCAACAACTATGTAGACGGTCATTTATGAAAACATATTCTTTACATCTCATAACAATCTAAGATTAAGAAGCGTACGAATGCGTGTACGTGTCTCGCCAATAACGTGAAGGTGTGATTGCCTTTGTGTTGTAAAAGTAAGTGTAAAAGTAAAAAGTTTTGTGTAAAAAAACAACAGAGAAAGAAATGGAACTGGAAATGAAATGGAAGAAAGTGATGTATATTTAACTTTAACTATGAATAGTTATGCAATTAAACGAACAATAATACTAAATTACTTGGTGTGGAAACGTGGGAGGGTAGTACACTCCCACGTTTCACCAGTTATGTGTTCCTTCTACTATGGAAAAATTGGTAAGTATGTATCAAAGCACCGAGCACATATCCAAACTCTGAACCACTATTAGAAAATCGAAGTTAGAAAAATCTAATAGTGCCTGAGCCGGAATTTGAACCCAGGACTTCTCGCTCAGCAGTCGCGCTTGCCACCATACGAGCAGAGAGACATTTAATTTAAAGTGCATTAAATTAAATTAATAATTATATTTTCAATAAATTACATCAAAAACAGAAACAACAATACAAAAGGTGATAAACTACGATTACACTAATGCCAAAATTTTGTTAGGAGAAAATAAACTGTCGGAGTACGGATCGACGGACGCGTTATTAATCTTTCACGAAAGCCGTTGTCCCATTACAAAATACGGAACCGCAAAAAACTTTGCACTTTCCTCAAGGTATATTTTTGCCAAATAGAACTGGGATACATTCGTGTTTCAGTGTACTGGTTTTATTTGTACCGGAAAACCATCATACAAATATCTTCGATAAAAAATATATAAAATATTGCGTACAGTCATAATAAAAAGGGACTTTTAGGCCAAAATTCTTTTCAAAAGAACAGGTTGACATATTATTATTGACAAGGAAAAACTTTTGTAATAATGCGTAAAATAGTTGTAGAGTTTGGAAGCTCCTTTCGCTTATATGTAACAAACAGTATAAGCTTTTCAGAAACTTCGATTGAAGAATCAAAATTGTCTTCAATATTTCTATCGTAAATGGCAGTGCCTGTTTATCATGTTTATTAAAAGCTTTTCGAGTATCTGTATAAATAATTTATTCAGTATATACATCGCTCTGTTCTAGTGTTAAAGATAAATGAACTAAAATATTGGGCTGTACATTTAAGCTCTGATATACAACGATTTGTCTTTGAGCGACCCTCGTCGAAGGCGCTTAGTAACCGGTTATATCTGATTCGAATAAATCAAAACCTGAAAGCAATGGATCAAAACTATTTATACTATTATTTACATGTCATATTCTGTGTAGTATATCTGATCGGATATTATCGAATTTTACACGAGAGGACAGTTATATTCCAGTTATATACAATTCGATTCCCGGGTCGGGCACAACTAAAGAGATCCTAATCTTGAACATTATGCTCTTTTGAGATAGACTATTTTATAATTAGCCTACTAAAATACACAATTAGTTTTAATTTAAGACGAAAATAATATTGTGTTTAGTTATTTTCCATTTCAAACAAGTTGTCTAAAAAAAAATCGAACTCAACTAAAATATATTTTTAGCAACTACGTACATATATAATTATAACATTTTTAACGTCTAGCACGTTTTGTTTTTCGACTTGAATCAGGGAGAGATTAGTACACCTTAACCATGTTACTTCCAGCACAATTATTCTAAGTACACACACTGCCCTAAATGTAAGCTTTAAATAATATAAATAGTACATAACTTTAAAAAATAAAAATTTTAATTGTGTGTATTAAAAGTTATGTCCGTGATTATGTGTATTACGGAACATCACGCCTGTAATCCCCGAACAGGTAGGCAGAGGAGTATAGTACACTCCCATGTTTTACCAGGTACGTTTACGTCCCACTAAGAAATACGTGGTGAGTCTATTGCCATACACTGGGCTACAAATGTCCAGACTCTGAGCCACTACTAGAAAATCTAAATTAGAAAAATCCTATAGTGCCCAACCTGGGATTTGAACCCAGAACCTGTCCATTGGCAGTGGCGGTTACTATCAGCACCATCAACGAGGCACTCAAACATGTTATAAAAAAACCGGTATATTGCATTTTAATTTTAATATTACAGAAATACATGTCGCAGCTAAAATACATGGTCACATGAAAACGTCAACAAAAAATGTATTAACAAAAATGTTCTAGTCAAATTTTGCAATATTTCTTTTCCTCTCCATAAGCCCGAAACGTGGTAATCAAAAAGAGATCGCTTTAATTTGATCTACGTTCGAGCGAACCCTTAATTTACGGTGGAAAAAGTAATCCTTTCAGATCCATCTTAAAAGACGTTTAGATCACAAAAACGAAGAGTTTTATCATCGGATCCCTGTTTGTATAACGATTGGATCCTTTTGATGAAGTTAAAACAAATTATTATTCCTTTTCCGGCCCGTAAGAAAATTTGAAATTAATACGTGTAAAGGCCATCTTCCAACTGTACGATATGGCGATATCTCAATATGAAAAAATGATGTCATATATAAGATTTTTCTTAAAGTGTCTTATTGATAAAAAGGACATTCTAAATAATTACAGGTTTTTACGATTGATGTTTTGATAGAAAGTTATAAGATTCGTTCGTTCTCTATATTTGTTCAATCGTCGAGAGATTGCACACGGCGACAGATTAGATTAGACATTTTGAAGTTGTCTCTGGAAATGACACGTTTTATTCATGTCACATCAGCCCAAAAGCCCGGCAACAAATGAGAACTGAAACAAGTTTTTCTAAGTCTTCATCTAGAAAGTTAAAGTGGGCCACCTAATAGACGTTTTCGTCTACGTAAATAAAATTTCGAATTATATTTCTATCTCTCTTTATCGCGCTCTCTCTCTCTCTGTTTCTCAATGCTCCAATTTGACAACCGATATACTCGTAGTGTATTACTGATAATTTCAAAACATATTGGAGCAAAATTACTCGTTTAGCTTCAATCTCAGTAGAGAACATTATATGGACGAGATAAACCATTTTGGATATCGCGGATCTGATGTCAAATAAGGCACCTGTCACCTATTTTCTTCACAAAACATCGGTTTCTTTGTTTTCCCGAGTCTTCATCGTTCCACTGTTGGAACATGAGTCTCCTCTGATATGAGAGGGTTAATGTCATAGTCTGCCACGCTGGCCAAATGCGAATTGGCAGAGTTCATACTCCTCAGAGAACAATTTTTTGAGAAATCTAAGGTGTGCAGGTTTCCTCATGATATTTTCCTTCACCGTTATAGCAAGTGATATTTAAACTGTAATTTAAACTTAAAACGCACATTTATAAAGAGGTGCGCGCTAGGATTTGAACCCGGGCTCCCGGAGTGAGAGGTCGAATTTCAAACCACTAGGCTATCACTGCTTCTTCGGTTTCGGTTTCAACAAGTGTGTAAAAATTTTACACGAAATAAGATATTCTAACTCAATTAAAAATAATAGATATAAAACAAGATTTGGATTAACACATCCATGGCACTAACGTGAGTAATTTTAAGAAGGTCGTTACTCTTACCACTGTCTCGTGAGTAAAAGAATTTAAATCACGATATCAAGTCTACCAACTTAGCCTCTTCACCGCTCAAGCAATACAAGAACTTCAAGTTATAACAAAAACAAAGTCTGAAATCGATTAATGTGAAAAAGCACTTACCCGAACAACATATAAATAATCTGCTCCGAAGTGAATAGAATGTAGGTACTCTGATAGATATGTTTTATTGTGTGGGGTATGCCCGTAGAAAGGTGCTTCATAATTTTCCTTTGAAGATTGAATTCGAAGAAAATGTAGACGGTGCTTGCGATAAGGATTAGTAAGATAAGACGTGGCTTAAAGACTTTGAGAAGGAAATCTGACTGTCATTTTTCGGGCTCCAAAGCCCTATAACAAGTCCGCTTTATTTATATCTCTGTACTGTGTAATTTATCCATAATTAACACTAATCAGTGTCTATGAATTTCAGCTTATTACTTTCATTAAATAAATAATTTACGTAAGATTGTGTGGGGCTGCAGTACATTGATTGGTATAACAGTGCCAGTTAACCGCCAAATATCCTCATGCATTTTCAATTGCAATTCAAAGTTAATAACATTTAGGATGAATGGTAGATGCACGACTGCCTTTTCCCTGCTCTACATACTGCAACCGTCAAACCGCAACACCAGAGTGCAATCCGAATAGCCCTAGATAAAGATCATGCTTACGAACTACAAGGCTATACAAAGAACTCTATCACTTTGTCCAATTCTTATTCAGTATCTTGACTTGTAAAACGGAAACAAGTTAAAATAGCGGTACATAGTAATGGAGAATATAGTGTACTCAAATATCAAAAGGATATATAATCACGCCTGTAATCCCCGAAGATGTAGACAGAGGAGTACTGCTAGAAAAATATAATGTAACATCACGCCTGTTATCCCTCACGAAGTAGGCAGAGGAGTATAGAACACTCCTACGTTTCACCAGTTACGTTTACGTCCCACTATGGAATAGGTGATGAGCCTATTGCCATGCACCGGGCATACATCCAGACTCCTAGCCACTACTAGATAATCTAAATTAGAAAATCTTATAGTGCCCGCCCCGAGATTTGAACTCAGGACCTCCCGAATGGCAATCACCCTTGCAACCAACACGACCAACGAGGCAGTAAATAGTAACAATTTAATTAATAAACATTTATTGAAAAGTAAGCTGGTAATATTCGTAATCATTCGCAAGTCAGTATATTACGTGTTACACTTTTAGGCCAAAAAGTATTAAAACATTTCGCCGCTATTTTCATGCATATGATGCAAAATTGTTCACAGTTACAGCAGCGGGCAGGCTGAAATTGATTGCAACATCGAGGATGTTTTGTTTTTTCTTTCACAAAGCATAACCCAAAAGTAGAACAAAGCTTTACCATAGAAATATTTTGTAACGCACACTTCCAATTTCAAATATTTACAGATGAAATTTTGGATTTAGGTCTTTGTTACGTACTATTTTCACTTTTTAGTGAAGTATTGGATTAATTTACTAATCATACCGTGAATATGCTTACAGTTCCTGGACACCAACTCTCTAATCTCAAAAATAATCAAACTTTCACTTGAAGGTAGTCTCAGGAAGTACTGTTAGTAATAGCAGTATTTGCTTAAATCATCCTTCGAAATGTGAACAAAAATACAGTATTTTTGCCGCCTGTATACGAGTATGTGTATGCTACATTTAGTTTTTGTATATATAGTTATACTTTATACAGTAATCCTATATATAGTTAGACTACATACAGTTATGTTATATGTAGTTTTGCCATACATAGTTAAGCTTTATATAGTTATGCTATATATAGTTAAGCTATTTATATCGTTATGCTATATATAGTTATATTATATTTTATAGTTAAGCTATATATATATAGTTATGATATATATAAATATGCTGTATAAATATATACAGTTATCTGTATATGCGAGTAGTTAAGCTATACATAATTAACCTAGCCAGCTTTATAAATGCATTCGCTTCCAATCAATTATGAAAAACGTAATTCAAGACTTTAATTATAATATCTGTTTACTTAGCTATATTTATTCGCCCTTCGAAATTAAATGCTAGTCTAACTGAAATATGATGATGGATACAGCTGCCGATGGAGGGTGAGGCTCACGGTCTGATAGAGGAGTTCAAAATTTTTGATAAAAGCATGCATGTATGAGGAGAATGATGAATATGGAAGAGTACGACAGGTCTGCAAGGCTATTAGGCACTCTGCTCTATACTTATCTCGTAAAGAACCTAGCGTGATGACATAATATATAAAAATATATTGGCTTTGGCCTACATGAAGGCGTATTGTCAATAACCTCCATTAACGAGACTAAATTATGAACGCACCAAGTCTTTGAGGATTTACGATGTTGGAGGATAAAACATTTATATTGATTAAACTCACACTCCAAACATTACGTCCTTTGAGTGACGGTGGGGAGGCCTTCTAAAACATTCAACCACGAAAAACAAATCAAGAAGAATTAATCAAACTCTCTTAAGTATCTCAACTGAACGGTGTATGTTTGAATGAGCAGACGCTAAACGCGTTAAGGTTAAATCGTTTTTTATTTTGAAATGAATGTGTTTATAATCTTTTCATCTTTTTTGACTGAACAGACTAGTAATTCTTTTATCATGCTCATTAACCTTTTCATCATTAAGGCCGTAGTCGATCACGTTGGGCAAGTCCGGCAACTAAACAAACTTAGAAACGCAATCTTATTAACTGGTCAGTCGTCAGTCAATAAGTCGTCAATAAGTTTCGCAGCGTTAAATTGCTGATAGAACTACAAGAATCGGCACTGCTAGTTCCAGCGGTCCGATTAGTATATTATGTATATTTGTATGAATGCAGTTTGTAATAGTTATGTTCTGTGGTATTGGAGGCTAGTTATAGGCACGTGGCTAGTTATAGTAACGACCTGGTTGTGTTCACAAGACACTCGGACCACACTCTTAAGTAGTAACTCAGAGTCCAGGTGTGGGTTCGGTGTATGGCAATAGGCTGACCTCCTATTCCATTATCATCGTCATCATGAGCCTATTACAGTTCACTGCTGGACATAGGCCTCGCCTGAGGGGCTATGCCCATAATTCATATTCGATAGTGGGACGTAAAGATAATCAGATGAAAAGTTGGGCAAAGGAATGTAGATTTCTTTGCCCAACTCTTCGAGCATATACAGGCTATGGTACGAGGATATCACTTGTGTCTCTAAATAACTATACTATGGGTCAGGATTTTATACTGTTGGACTATATAAAATCCTACCCCAAAGCTTTTTAACAATAAACATTATTAGATGACCAACAAGTATTAAAAAATACAAGTCAGATCTGTACGAACCTCAACAGCTGTTTTAAAAAGAATAAAGAGGGATTTTCTGAGAATCATTAATAAATGTTCTTTGCAGCTTAGGCCGTCGTTATAATAGATTCTACTGATTCAGTCAAAAGGCAAAAAATTGGGGGAAAAAAAAGAAAACTCATAATAATTTGACCCTGGATATTGGCTAAATTTTGCACAGGACAAAGAACCGACGGAATTGGCCGACGGATACGAAGATCCTGTTCCACTGATAGCGAGAAACGAATATTGAGGGTGATGAATAGATAGACAAAGTTTTGGCATTAGAAAAATGCTGACGAAAACTAAGAAGGTAATGAACACGATCTAGGAGTACCAAATAAAAACCGCTTCACTTCCTAACGTTTCTTATTTTATTTATAATATACAATTTGTATATTGTATATATGCATTATTAATGTGTATATGTGAATATATAAATATATGTATATGATATGCACTTTTTGTGTATGTAATGTGTACTGTATATGTACATACATATATTACGTGTATATCGAAATTGAAGCGTTAGTCCAACAATCAGATTACACTTTATTACTACTAAAGATAATTCGCGGGTACATTTAACACAGACTGCGTTCCGCTGACCACTATGACTGATCCGAATGTCTGAGCGGACTAGGCTCCCGTAGCACACGGACAGCAAGACGTCTTGCACTGGCGAAAGCACAACCGAGAATGTCCCTTGTGTTTACTGTGCGCATTCATTCACGACACCTGAGCTCATTGACAATCACGTGAATGATGACTCGATTCCGCCACATGATCGGTGTTACACAAAGAGAGAGGGAGAAACATGTGTTTGCCCCTGTCTTATCTGTGTTATACTAGATGGCGCTGTTACATGTATGTTTTATGTATGCTTGTGGATTCCAAAAAATTGTAACATCACGCTTGTAATCCCCGAAGAGATTGGCAGAGGTGTGTAGTACAGTCCCACTATTACCAGTTACGTTTATGTCCCACTATGGAATAGGAGGTGTTGAGCTACTATGTATAAAACGTAAGTTAGAAAAATACAATACAGCCCGATCAGGGATTTGAACCTAGGACCTCCCGATCGGCAGTCGCACTTGCAACCAACACGACCAACGAGGCAGTCAATAACACAATTTACCAAAAAAAATACCGAGCAAAGCTCGGTCATCCACTAGTATTAATAAATCATAATAATGTACGAAAGGTAGCTTGAACCTTTGTGGATTGATTATGGATTTTCAGGAGATTTTCAATACATCGTGTTAAAAGATGAGACTCAAGAGTACAAATACATATACACTTGTAGCAGACACGTCCGCTCAGTTCAAATGTCAGAGGAGCAATGATAATTCACAGTTAGCCAACTTATTCATCTTTAATCGTTCCGCACGAACTTAAATGAAAGCAACATTATGCGTTATCGAATCTGAAAAATGCAGAGCATATTTCTAACATGAGGCTGTTGTTTTCGTTTCTCCTCTACAACAACAAACAACACCAGTTACCTCCAATACAACGCCGATACAACGAAATAAGCTATCATTATTCCAAACAAAGTGCCATATTTATATACGACATGACGTCGCAATCTGTTTCCTGACAATAAAATATGGCGTAACGCCTTGCGTTTCTTACCGAACTTTGATACTAGCGATAGGAGCAGTTATGTTTTATGGGAACAGTGATATCAAACAGGCAATACCAACATATTCATCGTATGTAAAATAGAATAATATCTACCATTATCACACGCTTTTCTATATATTTAAGCCATCTGAGCTTGTTCCGTTAAATTTACCTGACTTTGATACTAGCGTCAACTTTCCCGGGAATACAGTAATATTGTATCTCCCGACCCTTTTATCCTTCCACTGTTGGAACATGGGTCTCCTCTCCCAATGAGAGGGTTAAGGCCATAGTCTGCCACGCTGGTTGGCGGACTTCACACTCCTTAGAGAATATATATTTTTTTGAAACTCTAAGGTGTGCAGGTTTCCTCACGATGTTTTCCTTCACCGTTACAGCAAGTGATATTTAAACTTAAAACGCACATTTTTAAGAGGTGCGCGCTAGGATTTGAACCCGGTCTCCCTTAGTGAGAGGTCGTGTTTCAAACCACTAGGCTATCACTGGTGAATATTTAAATTTATTATTATAAAATGACATAATTCTAATGTGCCTAAGTTATTTAAGATATAAAAAATTTGTGTAAAATGTGCATTATAGTCATATAATACTCGTAAGTACCTATAATATTTATTATTAAGAAAATGGGCATCTTAAAGATAGTTTTCAGGAAAGCCCCTTCGACTCACTACAAGAAAACATTCAATTCTCTTTTGAGTGTCATATTCTGGGACTTCTGATAGTACAAGGCACATTGCGTTACAAAGTTTCAATGTCACTTGCCAACAGTAAAGAAACCATCGTAGTGTATCGGTCTCTGACTTTGGGTCCTTTATAACTGTTTTTAAGGCATGTGACATCCGCAACAGGCCATGGAGAACATGCCCTTTAAACATACAATCCTTTCTAATTCTAATGGAGCCTCACGGATAACAGTGCAATAAGTAAAAAAATAGGAAGTTGTGACGTCGTCAAAAACATACTTAAATCGGGATGATATTGACTAGAAGCTCGGTGGTAAAACTAATGCTTTATCTTTAGGCAATTACAAGCAATCTGTAGACCCTGAAGTAGTCGGGAACAGGAAGGAAGGAAGGAAATGTTGATGATCGAATATTATTTAAAGACGTTCAGACTAAAGATTTCTCAAGTAAACGTTAAAATAAATAAAAACGACAATATCATTGCGATCCAATACGATACTCGTTCCTGTCGCCAAAAAGAACATTAATTAATTAATTAATTGGGGTCTGGAATAAACAAGAAATAACAAACAGGGAACAATGTCGTAGATTTATTCGTTATCAATCGTGTTCCATTCTGTCATTCTGTTGGCATTTCGCTCAAATTTTGCCATGTTTTGTCAGATTAAGTTTCTGTATTTGTCAGGCTTTTAAACTTCTGGCTAATTCGATATAAAACACTCTTCAGGAGGATCATTGGGACTTACCGTGAAATGGTTTTAAAATTAATTAGCTTTGGCTCCTGTAGTACTATTACTTTCTGATTGATTTAGGGTAGCGAGTTCTGTAATTTATATTCAGCGTGTCAAATAAATACTTTTTTTATTATATCATCTTTATGTTATTAAAATTACTGTATAATATTGTTTTGGTGTAATGCACTGCCATCGCATAGACAGTTTAAAATCCTGTTTAAAAAACTCACAAAAATTTTACTATTTCTACCTACTATGCTAACTTTAGAAATATGTTCAATAAATAAACGGGAAATTAATTGTTTTTAATTTATATAATATATACATTTTTTCATTATTATTATTTAAATGTTTTTGTTCAATTATATACACAATACAGTTATTACAAAAACTAATATTCGTTACGAAGGGGTATGCCCACACACGCACAGGCAGAGAATGTTGTGAAATCTATCACAAACATATCTAAATAAAAGATATCGTGATGTATAAAAGCAAGTCGAGGACAGGGCGCGATGGCGCCCTCTGGGGGAGGCCTAGGCCCAGCAGTGGACTGAGATAGGATGATGATGTATAAAATAATAATTTCAATACACCAGCAAATCATTTTACCATACGTATATTTTCAACGGTCCAACAAATTATCTGCTGACCTATTGAAGAAAATAATGACAAGCACACAGCTCACCGCAATCATACACAAATACGTTTTGTATAGTACGAAAAGGCCGCGGAGAAGTAAGAAAGAAATGACGAACAAGTCAATTACACGTGATGTCTATCCCCCGGCATCGGGGATAATTGATTTACAGCCGCTGACGGGACTTTTTTCGATAACTAAGCGAAAAGAACAGTTAATTCGGTGATTAATACTTCGCCTCCGCCAGCGCTTTCTGATTACGCGCGCTGTCGTATTTTGTTCTGTTTTGTTTGTATTAAGTCGTATTATTCAACAATGAATAAGTTAGCTTCGTGTTTTAATTACATAATCTCTTCGAATTGTTGGTCCATTAACAAGAATCAACTAATTAATAAAATGTATACTTTAAAGTTCTTTACAAATCAATTGTGATCGAGAGTTTAGCCAAAATCATAAACACTTCAATAATTATCTATTGTTTCTATACGTAAGCATAGATTTTTATGTTATACGGGCGTTTTTTCTTTTACAAATAAAAATGTATCATTTGAAGAGAGTAGCAAACGAATCAGCAATGGTCGACAATTATCGTTAGTACGTACAGACCTCTGCAATCAATTCTAAACATAGGTTTATAGGAAATGATCTATTGACATCGTTCATATTCAAGAATATTTTTATTATATATATCATCACGGCAGCTCCCGTACGGAAAGGGCAGGAGGGGGTGACAAGTCGCAAATATTTGTACACTTACAGACCTGATGTGCGTGTTGAAATGAGTGATAAATGACGTAGAAGAACGTCAATGTTTGCTGTAATAATGAATAAATAATATTAAATTGCTCCATAATAACAGGAGACATTTGCGTTCCTAATATCTTAGGCTTGTAATTTAGTTTGGCCTAATGCGGTAAATGGCTAACAAGTGAAGGAATATAAATCTGTTCTTAATATATCAAGTCGGGAAGTGACGGGGAAAATTTTTACCAGTTTAGCACTAATGGGGCTGACGTCCGAAGTGACTCCCCTAAAATAGAACAGAAAATGTATAGCGCGGATACTTTAATAAGGAGCCGTTGAATATATTATCGTTATTGTTACACTCATCATTAACAGGAAACCCATAATAGTTGAGAGCGAGTTGGCACAATTGACACACCTTAGAGCAAATTATGGAATACTCAGGTGTGCAGGTTTCCTCACGCTATTTATCTAAAAATATAGGACATATTTAATAGGAAATATATTTAACTTTAAAACATTCATTTTTGGTAAGAAGATAAACCAGGATTCGAATGCAGGACCCCCGAAGGGTGAAGCTTGATTTTTAAAAACTGGGCTATCACTGTTAATCCAAATTTGATGGAAGACTATGGATTTCTTAACATAAGATAGTTCACGATACTTTCCTACAAATGTTAAAACGGTATGAATTACATTTTTTGTTGAAAGTAAACAATGAACATTAATTTCTGTCAAAATCCGCTCCATACATCCAACTCCCCGAGCCACCGTTAAAGTTAACACAACAGCCGGTGATCAACGATTGACTCAATGACTCGAAAAAGTAACGCCCCAAAACGACCATCCCACTCCCACTAACGACGTCTATTATCTGCTGACGAAAATCGCAACTAATCTTTCATTCATTTGGTAGGATTTTCGCCACATATTTCTCGGGTTTATATTTGGTTGAACGACATGTTATTACTGAAACTAACACATCAGCTTACTGTACGTTAAGATTTTCTTCTATTTCGTGTACAAAAGAGGCAAATGGGTCATGTGATTGTAAGTGGTCATCGTTGCCTATGTCCAGTCAACATTAAATAGGAAACCAATGTATTGCTGGCTTTAAACCCTGATTAGTCCTTTCTTCTAGTCATGTTATTTCGGAAATAACTCAAAATTTTGGAGTAACTCAGAAGAATTATGGGAGACCAATATGAGAACACTGAATAGAAGAATATAATTTCAAACTATTATTGTTTAAGGATATACCAGCCCTAAATTTGTACTTCCAAATAAACTTAGCTCAACTTGTTTCAGTGCTATAACACATTAAACAGCAACTTTCATTTTAATATCTTAAAAAGTTGAAACATCATATCATTTCGGTCTTACGAAATGAGGAATAGTGGCGATGAAATTGACAAATTCGGCTAAAAGACATACACTTCTAGAGGAATGAAGAATGGAGATTACATCCCAAGCGTGGAAATCAATCAATTACCTTAAACTGACGGCAGCGACCTCGTCTATATCAATTGCTCGCTCTATCGCAGGCATTACAAGGGTGCCGAGGAAATAAATAAATCACAAGAGCTGCTATCGTTCATCAAAATTCAATCCAAGTTTATATTTATAGCTCTCGCTGCCCTTTGGATCGAGCCTGAGAAATATTTAGTCAACTAACGCCTAATATCTTCATAAGAATAAACAACGAAATTGTTCACGTAATGTGTTGTTTCTTATTGATATGAAGATTCCTTTGTTGAAAGTAAGCTGACAGCAATATTGTTTAAATAAATTGTTACAAGTGCAAAAACAGAAAAACTGCGAACTGTGGCCCTCTTTTTATTGTTCCTTCGATTTCTGCAACTTTTAATAACGAATTAATTTGACCAAATTTCCAACGAAAATAGACATGACGGAATGACATGCCTCGGTTAAATACAATACCCATGTCATGTAATATGGTTAAGCATTTGATATTGAATTAAAAATAGGTTAATACTGGGTCAAGTAAATTAGAAATTCATGTATACATAATAATTATCCTCACCATCATCAGGCTGCCTAGGCCCACTGTTGGACATAGGTTTACTTAAGGGGGATTTTTGACCATAATCCTCGGCTGCGCATACAGTTCCTTGCACAGTCTACGCTGTTGTCTGTAGGCGGCCAGGGTATTTAGCCGCGTCAT
>DWDV01000820.1:0-14950 GCA_018245615.1 Mimoniades ocyalus
TTCGAGGCATTCCAGCTTAGTCCTCAGGGGTAGAGGCGCATCTGTGGTCGACCTGAGATAGGAATGTAATCTTATCTAGGGTTGATTACAAATGTCTATGGGCGGCAGCAGCCACTTACCATCAGGTGGACTACATGCTCGTCTGCTACTTCCATATTATGAAAAAAATAAAAAAATATATGTGCGTGTGTGTGTTTGAATCAATTACAACATTGAATTATTTTATGCAAAAGATTGTGCGAAGCCGGTGTGAAATTATGCGCAAACATTTGTTGTTTGCATATTGTTTCAGTAGTCGCGAACGTCGTACTCGTCTTTAGCTCGTTTTACTCTTGTCTGTGTTGAGGTTTATGCCCACTGTGTTTCTGTCGACTTGAGTGGTTTTATTAGCAAGAAAATGCAGTTCACCGAGCGCCAACGTTTTCCAAGATCCGTGGATCTGGGTATCAAATTTTAAAATAGGACAGAAGCTGTACTTCTTCAGCTTTGTTCCGCGGAAGACAACCCATATATGAGTAGGTACAAGAGTACATGACACATTCCACCTTATCCTAAATGGATCACAATTTGGATTCTCATTACATTCATTATAGGTAGGTATTAAGGTAGGTGAGGATGATGCGATCGTCACGTCAAATAAGAACGGCAGTGCGCACGGACCCCGTACGTACACTATCAGCTGGCGCGGCGCAGCGTCTGCACGATAAGGTATCGCGCTCGTTTATTGTGCCACTCGCTGCTAATAGTTGCAACTACATGTTTATTTTATTATAATTATTGTATATTACACGGCTCATTGGCTTCGATGGTCTCACTCTAAAGTCACGCTACAACTAATTTGTAGCAGCGCTTCGCGAATCGCTGTCACATTATTTCAAGCTAATGTTTTCTTTCATGCGTTTAATTGATATATGTAATGATATTGTACCATTAGTATACTCCTGCTATTGGGAAATTATGAAATTGGGAATGAATGAAAATAATAAAATAAAAACAATATGGTGTTTCATTGTAAAGTCAAAAGAACCTACATTTAAAATCCTTATTTCCGGTCTTGTGTTATCTTTATCGAAAAGTATCAATGAGTAAAGTGAAACACATTCCTATGTTTTGTCAATTGTCACAGTCAGGGATGTTCAAAAATAACGAAAACGAACGACATAAGTACTTGAATACAGTGATTTGCTTTACGTTGATATACATAAGATCTACTAACTAATTTCCAGCTGATTTTTTCTTCAATGTGTTTAATTATTATAGCAAAATATTTGATTATTCTTACACTTATTAAAATGGTAGCCAATGTAGGTAATTAAAATGTCAGATTTCGAGACTTTCTGTAAGATATTTCGGCACTGCACATCTTCAGCCGTTACCTGGGAGACCGCTATCGGCGTCATGTAAAACTATTAGTGTTTATTAAACAAGTATTCATTATGAAGGGAAAATTTAAAGTTTTATTGTCCCATTCTTTCAATATTTGGTTATCCTGGAAAAATATTCGTCAATCGTTTAAAATAATACATCACAGGGCGCTGTTATTCCGTACAGTAAACACATTGTATGAGCTAGCTATTTATATGAATCTCCCAGTAGAAGACTACGTCTCATACAATTGCTGGTTCCAGTAGCGTCGAGGGTTACTTTTCGCACCGAAGAGCAGCTCCGGCCGCGCGGACCAACGCGTGGGCGGTTGTTACCCCAGGAAAACAATTTCTTCATTCCTCGCAGCCATACACAATTAGGAAGTTTCGATGTCGGCGGACGAGCAACAACAGTGGTTGACTAAGCCCACAATACTTACTAAATGTAAATCGATCCAGAGATTCAGGGATCCAGAGCACACTACAACACAGGTGGTGTTGGAGTGTGTTCTGTTCAGTTCAGAGGTCCAACGGCACACTGAACTGTGGGTGAAGTCAAATAAGCGATAGCCTCCCGGCCCGTTCGCCTAATCAATATCTCAGGATATTATCCAACAATTGCAAAAACTGCGCATTCGTTCCACTAGAACATGTTCTATGTATGAATTAGATGATTTACGACTTAGCATAACATTTCCTCCAAGGAGTAGCAGAGTAGTGTACTACACTGCTGAGATTGACCAGTTATATTATATATCCCCGTGGAATAGGAATTTGACAAGGTTTTAACGGCCCTATTGTGGAAACTTGTCTCTAGCGACTTCATCGGGAGGGTGATGTAATGGCGGCCACATATCGGTTGCGATCTGCAACAGCGTCGATACAATGATATTGAGTTGGTCCAAGAAGAATATAAGAATCGTACTTGTCATTATAAATATTTCAACAGCTTGCAAAAAAGGCGCTGGAGGTCAAATTAAGGTTCGGTTAGGCGTGTTAAATAGCGTCACGTCGTTCGATTGGTTGGCTGCGTCAGAGTGTCTTCTGATAGGAAGAAATTCGACATTGTCTATTGGAGGGCCGATTTTATGCGAGTTAGGGATGTGCAATATTTATATTTGATGCATTTTCTAAGATCGCAATATTGCGATCCGATCCACTGATTAACTGAAAAGTTCTAATTAAAGCCAACGGCCGAAATGAAACGCTGTTTGCTTTCGTAACATGTTAGTAATTTAAAAATAGTTTAAGTTCTAAGACGTCCTGATATCTTTATTGTGTGTATTACTTGTGCTATACGTCTATTTCAGAAAATGCTGCAGACATTTTTTTGTTCTCTTAAGGGTTCCAATACGGAATCAGAACATGCGTCCACGCCGTGTGTAAATGCGTGTTCGATTCATGGATTGGTGTTAATGTCTTTAACTTTATTATATAAACAATATATTACATGCCGCCCATACTTCATAGGATTGATCCACTAGAGAATCGAAGAATGGCTTTGAATCGATACGAAAATCGATTGATCGAATGTGATCCGATCCTTTGAAGGATTCCTTGAAGATCCTTCAAGAAAAGCGCAAAGAGAGCTCTCCTTCGAAGCCGGCAAGGCATTGGCCACTCCTCGGGTGTTGCGAATGTCCATAGGCGACGGTAACCACTTACAATCAGTTGGTCCGTCCGCATGTTTGACAATCAGGTTGAATATTTAAAAAAAGTATTGATCCAGATCGGCAGATCACTAATGCGAGTTTTTTTGCACACGTGAAGCATTAACATAAACAATAATTTAGTGTTATTGATACCGATGTTTTGTATTATATGATGTTATATAAATTAGCAAAGCCAACGGTTAAACGAAATCTCAAAACAACAAAGTAGCTGTCAATGTTTTTCCCGATAGGAATCTTCAAGGTCAGTGAAAATTCTCCGGCATTCGCGGAGGATTCGTAAACTCGTATCGATTGTCCATAGCCGGGTGCCGTGTGACCTTGACCGCGCGCGGCTCGCAGCCCGCCGCTTGCCACGTGGCCGTATTACGACTTTAAGCAACCACAACTGTCCGTCACTGATTCAACCTTATTCCCTGCACGTAATGTTTGAAATTGTAGGAGGCAAGATATTTACTACCACAGCCTTAAAGAGTAAAGCTAGTTAGTTATATTTGAAGTATAATTAAAATTAGTCCATCATATTATTGGCAATGCAGTGATGTTCTAGTGGTTTTGAAGTAAGCCTACCAATCTGAGGGTCTTGGTAACAATCCTGGGGCGCACCTCTTTACATAAATTGTACTTTTTAAAAATAATTTCACTTTCTGTAACGATGAACGAAATTTTGATTGTTATCCTTTAATAAACATAATTTCTGGTATGTTCTATCAAACGTATAGCCGGTTATTTCAACAGTCACTTAATAACTGTGATATAATTGGATCCGATTAAGAAGTGGACCCGTAGTGTGCGGTGTAGCATTATTCTATGATAATACATCGTACATACATTTTCACCGATAATGGAACCAAACGGTACGACGTTTTCTTCTACAATGTCTCTTACTTAAGTATACATACTTGTTCCGTCCCACGCGGGTTGATGCGGCTGCGAAACTAAATAAAACGATTGTCTCTATCGGAAGTATGTTTGTTAGCCTCTTTTCCTGCCTACCTGACTCAATAATTGGCCACTCTGACAAATTAGTAAAACAGTACAACGTAGGGATCAGAAGATCACTTTTAGGATTACTCCTTACAGTAATAATGGTGTAAGTACTTGACTCAAACACATTTAAAAATTAGAATATACAACCGCTGTTTTTGATATTGTATTAAAATGCTATAAGTCTAGAATCATATGAAATTGAACAACAGGCATATTTAATAAATGAAAATAATTAAGAAACATTTATGCGTTGACCTATTGAATGTTTACGTTCGCGTGATAGAATTCAAAGCGAGACCATAGTGACTACTTTGGTCTTGAACTTGTGAACATTGGATGAAATAATGTAAATCTAGGATTATGTGGAAATCGATTGCTTACCATTATGTTAGTTAACGGTAAAACATTCCGTACTGTCCGTATTGTCCGTCCGTACATCCGTCAATATTGAGATAAAAATAGTAAGCTTAAATAAAAATGACATTTTTATATTTTGGAAAGAACATTGAATTATATTTTATATATATTTTGCTTGCTTTATATTTATTGTTGAATGAGAAAACAAGTTCGAAGTTCAAAAAAGGTCTGAAAGGAGAAAAAAAAAGCTGTTTTTCATGTGACAAGAGTAGGAAACGATCATACAGCAATCGCAAGTGGCCGCTGCCGCCCGTAGTCATGTTACATAGTCGACCTTGAATAGGACTGTCAATGTTAGTTAGTACAGATAGTAAGTTGTCAATAAGATCGATATTGTATAATTGGTGGTCGACTGCAGTAATAGGGTGTGAGCGTCATGTATCATTTAGCTTAGTTAGTGCTAACATATTGACCCGAGTGCCATTATCATCTGGCCTAGTCAGAGTTCATGCGTTGCTACTCTTGAGGACTGAGATGGTAGGAGACATGTAGACCGGCAACCTCTCCCTTCCGATCGATGCATAAATTTTATTGTTGTCATAATAATTGTTTCAACGCAGAAAAGTTACGAGATGTTGTGATGTGTTCAAACTTAATTGCAAAATCAAATATACCAGTGACTGAGGCTTGTAGTTTTTTGATTTGCAGATAAACGTCTCTGATTGCAGCCACTTTAATTTCAGCCGACGGTTTTGCTTGTATGCTATTGCTTAAAGTAATTTTCAAAACAATGGTTAATACGAAGTGGTTAAAAATTATAAGAATAATTGATGTTAATACACAGTTGATTCATCTTTATTTAGTTTGTATCTTACTTTCTCAGGCCTATCCGCGGCATGTCGGCGGTGGTCATGGGTGCGGGCCCAGCCCACGCGTGTTTCTTTGCCACATACGAGCAAAGCAAGCACACGCTCGGCCACCTCACCAGGCATCGCCACGAACACATCACACATGGTAAATATCAAAGTACATTCATTACACATCACGTACCAACGTTACAAATTGGCATCGAACATTCTAGAAGTTGCTAAATGCCATCGAATACTCTAGAAATTAAGAATTGCCATCGAGAAATCTGAAGGTAAAGATTTCCCATTAAAGAATCTAAACGTTCATAATTACCATCGACGAATCTAAAAGTTCGGAATTCTCAACCATTAATCTACAAGTTATGAAAAATATCATGTAAGAATGTAAAAACGACAAAATGGCTAGATGCTTTTAATCACATGTTAGTGACATGGACACTCCCACGAGTCACCGGTGATGACCAATCTTTCGCCATGGAATAGGCGACCACTACTAGGAATCCTAAGTTAGATAAACCTAACAGTACTCGATCCGAAGGTCGAACTTAGGACTTCTCGATCAACAATCGCTATCACTATCATTCGACCAATCAAGCAGTCCTCTTGTTGATACGTATTTTGTATATCTGGATAAAAAGAAGTGATACTTTGTACCCCTTGTTAATAATATTGAGCGCACGGACGTATGTAAGACTTGGTAAAGTTTAAAGTTACATAGAGAAAGAGTACAGAAAGCTAAAATTTGTCTTTAAGTAATATGTATTAACAAATATCTTAAATTGTATAAAATAAAATATTCATTATTAACATTCCTATTGTCAATATCTGACATAAGACGGTCTGTTGTCAATCAGTAGGTAATGTAACTAGACCCTCAATGACGTTCAAACTGAAAAATGTATTGAATTACAATTGAACTTCGATCGCTACTTGACCTCTAGGCAATATTAAAATGTAAATGAGAGATTTAGTATTATGAACAAATACATAATACAATCGGATTGACGGTGTTTTCCATTTCGACAAAATACATAAAGAAAATAATTTGTTTTCTTCATTTAATTTTGCATTGAATATGTTCTACACTTATAAGTGTTGTAGCAAATATATATGTTATTCCCAATCAAACAAAACCAGTAGTATTCTAAAATGTTATAGAAATAGACGAAACGCACGGAAAATTTCGTCAGTTTCGTTATAAGCAGAGTGGCGCAGTGGAAGCGTGCTGGGCCCATAACCCAGAGGTCCGTGGATCGAAACCACGCTCTGCTACTGTAGTTCATTGTGTCAAGGTTTTTGTGTTTTATTTATTCAAATATTTTTCGAACATGTTTTCATGTTTTTCATAAAAAAATTAAAACGATTTTTATATCTAATACGAACAACAACTAACATTAAATTTTAAAGTCTGCTCGATGCTACTTTTCATTTATAAATAAAACTAAACAGTTTCTCATGTATCTTCTTAATTTCATAAAAAAGCTTTTCAAAACAAAAAAATTCTAAAACACGTCACTAATTACTCCTCATCTTGTATATTAAAGATTTTTGCGCATCATCCACTTGATCAATCATGTCGCTGGTATGTACATATATATTGAATACATTTGTCTTACGTTCAACGGTAAGTAATACCAGTCTCTGGTTGCAGGCTTATCCGGCTGCTTGGCGTCTCTGATACACGACGCGGTCTCAAATCCCGCTGAGGGTATGTATTGCATTATCAAAGTCTAGAGGACTGCAAAGGGCCATTCGAATAAACCAGCGCCGACAGCACATCATATTTTGATCGCATTTAAAATGAAACTTACACATTTTCGTAAAGTATATTTTTACGTTTCAATTGTTTTATGGCAAAAGGATTCTCGAGCGTTTTCAACGAAACAATTGTAATTTTAATTAAATACGATCAAAATCTGGTCTGCCGTCCGCACCGGTCTATTTTAAAGGACCATAATGAGACTGTTAGTTGCATGACTTGTAATAATTCGACTCGCTATCAAGCGAATAGAACATTATGTTGTGGGTGAATTAATTGAATGATTGAACGGCGGCGCGGCAAGCCGTGCGCGAGGACCATGTCGTGACGTCATACCATCCTTCACGCTGTCCCAACGCTGGTTTTCTCTTGTTCCTCTCACATATTCACATTATTCATAAGTTTCGACATTAAAAGTTGAGCGGTGTTCTAGCTTTTGGATTTTTTTTAACGAGGCCGAAGTCGAACCTTAGAGTGAACTTTTATCCAAATGTATAGCCAAACTAGTCGAACGGGCACATCGTTAAGCAAGCATTATGATCTGTTAAGCAACAACAAATGACATATAAGCGTTAAATACATACACATAGTTTAATCAAGAAAAATTCGCATCAAAATTTGAACTCACGCCTGTACATCAATAAAAATTAAAATTTCTCGTATTTGTGATGTAACGGCTAATAAGAAATTTACCAATCATTCAAGTGGATAACCTTACCAGCGGATTCTATTGTATTCTCCTCTTATAGTTATTACTCATATTGCCGAAGTCTTAAGTTATTCAATAAGTCGATATTGCAAACGTGATTCGCCTTATAAAGCCCATACCTGTTTCCCATTGCTAGAGAGATCTTCGCCAACTGCTCTAGACTGGCGCAAATCTTCTTTACCCCTTCCTACTCTGTGCTTGTTCGACTTTATATATTGACATATTTTTTTTATTTATTGAAGAGAAATTGTACACAGTTTCTCAAATTAACGTCTGCCAAACTGTGGGCCAGTTTGTCAGCAGTTAAGTATAACGTTAAACGATTCTAACACTATTATAACATCATCTGAACTATCCCCACTATCTACAATAGATATATTTTAACTTCGGGTTTTGATTGTAACGTTAATATTATTGTATGAGGTTTGTGATATACTGATTCGCTGGCTGGGACAGACGAGTTCCTTTAATTTTTTTGTATTTAAAATCTTTATCTGCTTCATTTCTTATGAAAGCTATCGCTGCGATTAACAAACAAATGATTCTAGTCGAATTCATGATTGATCCATATTTCTCGCCGCGCATGGATTCAGCACAATATACGACACTCCTATGGACCTTTGACATAACGTAACAGCACGCCTGTAATCCCCGAAGAGATAGACAGAGGAATGTAGACACACTCCCACGTTACACCAGTTACGTTTACGTCTCACTATGGAATAGGTGGTGAGCTTATTGCCATACACCGAGCACATATCCAGACCGGAGTCTGGATATGTGATCGGAATCCACTACTATAAAAACTAAATTAGAAAAATTTATTAGTTTCCGACCCGGGAATTGAACCCAGGACCTCACAGTCGGCAGTCGCACTTGCAACCAACGCGACCAACGGGGCTGCGTACCTGACATTGTTCTCTCATGTACGTTTGAAATTTTGTAATTTCAACTAAAGAAAACAAACCATAACGGAGGAAAGCTACAAAGTCAGGGCGCAACGCGATTGTCGCGAAAAAATGGGTCAGATACTGACTGGTGAGGGAGACGGGAGTCACAAGTTTTCGGAAACCGACTGCGTATATGAAAACAGTGATTAATGTAGAAGAAGTACGACAGATCTGTGTGAATAGAGATTTTTGAGATGCGGTGAATTCTGTCCACCTCGTAAGAAACCTGGCGTAAACAAGAACTTATTTGCAATTAGAGCCTAATTAAATATAGCTTTAAAACGATTAACAAGTATTATATATGACTATGTGTATACGCATATCGAAGAGACGAGTATATAATAAAATATAAGCCGCCTGCACAAAATAATGCCCTCCGTGCTTATCACAGTACTCATTGTTAAATTATCGTACCGTTTCAGCGAGTTGTTCGCATCGTGAAAGACTTAAATGAAGTGGCTATATTTATGCATTGTCAACTTTCAGTATGCTCTCCAATAACAATATGTACTCGAGAAGCTAAACACGGCTTAAACTAAATTGTGTTATTATCATTGCAAGAATCCTATTTATAATTGGCTCTCGACGCATTTCCAGTGATATTGTAATCGAAGAGCCATACTTATTTCCACGCACAATTACAGCTTATGCTAGAAGAATTGTATACACTTAATATACCGGATGTAATCGTTAAGTGTGCACAGGCGATTATTCCGTAACTATTATAGATATCAAAAAACTTTAAACTGATATCGAAAGTACTCTACCTAATGAGTAAAATGACAATAATAACTTTTTAAAAATAAAACTAGAAATATCCATAAATTTTACATTAAACACTCCCATACATTTAGTATGAGATAGTAGAAAGGTTTTAGTTTTAGAAATGTAGTATGGTATTAATAATATATAATAGGTATATAATACAGTACAACAATATGAAAACGGCGCCTTTGTGATGTATATCTGCTACTTACACAAGTACCTATGTTGTGTTGAAGTTGTAGTAAAATTATTTGCGAAACGATTGTTCTGTAGATGAACGCCATTGGGATGGCCCGGGGTGTCGGGCGAAACACGAGGTTCCTCAATACGTGAGCAAGCCCTTAGGCGAACAGAACGTTGCCGCAGGCTCTAGCCTCTTCGCCTCACCAAATAACTGGATGTACCACCAGACTCCCTAGAGTTTTTATAAATATACACTATTTTCTGTTCTGGTATTTACACAAGCCAACTTCTAAACACTTTGATTTAATTGTCACAAACTGTATTTTATTCCCGCAGTACTTATGATGAAGAAAAGTGAGAAAAAAAAGAAAGAAAAATAAAGAAAAAAATAAAAGTAGGTACTTTTGAACAATTATGATGAAAAAGTGTAAAATTCAACAATCTTAGTATCAACTATACCTAGATTTCGATGTATATTATTGACTTGCTTTAGCCGTATTTCGTATTCTATGGTTATTTTTTGCCACATTTCATAATCATAGACCAGATGACACATAACCGAACCGACCGTAAACACGTAGTCTTTGATATGCCTACTACATAATTCAACAATTAGTTATTCGTTTCAGCGATATCAATAGATTATCTAAATTAAAATCTATATCCGTCAGCCTTAAATTTATTTACACAAACAAGGTGTCAATTATGTGTTTGCCGGAATAAAGCCTACAATCGATGTGTTTTTATGAGCAGTAAATGATTGGATCAATATATTTTGACGTTACAACCAGAATGTTGACATTACAGTGATGAACAATAAAGCATGTTATGCATTGTGCGTAATACCGGCACATCGAGTTGACACGGACAAATTATATATTACAATCATGTCTTTAACATAACTTTATTATACAGTAGGTGGCCAAATTATTAGGGACAAATACATTTTTATGTATTTTGAACTCCGACTTATTTTTTGTATTATAGCCATTAATATATTTATAATGTATTTTTATATGAAACAGTGTATATTTGACATACTAAAACAACAACTAGATAATATAAAAATAATTATTTAACTTAAAAAAATAATGCTCAAGAGATAAGAACTTTACTCTTATATTTTAATATTTAGTAATGTCATCTTTTACAGCAT
The DNA here is from genome assembly GCA_018245615.1 of Mimoniades ocyalus. Classification (NCBI taxonomy): domain Eukaryota; kingdom Metazoa; phylum Arthropoda; class Insecta; order Lepidoptera; family Hesperiidae; genus Mimoniades; species Mimoniades ocyalus. The sequence continues at coordinate 10,773 of DWDV01000820.1, forward strand.
TTACACATGCTTCTCATCGAGGAATATTTTCTATGCGGACTTTTGCATTTTCTTTGAGTTTTGGGTCGTGATACAATTCTCTGATGAGAGTTTCAATCAATAACAGCTTGCAATACAAAATATTAAAATATAAGGCTAAAGTTTTTGTTTCGCGAACATTCTTGTTTTGTTGGAAAAATATGTTTTATTATTATTTAGTTATTGTTTTAGTTTCTCAAACATACAGTGTTTCATATAAAATACATTATAAATATAAGAATGAATATAATACAAAAAATAACTCGGGAGTCCAAAATACATAAAAATACCTATATGTGTCGCTAATAATTTGGACACTTACTGTAATTGACGCGTCCAGATTCAGTTAATTAATTGTTACACGACTATTCAAAGTTTTAACCAAACATCATAACATCACACTTGTATTTCCCCGAGGGGTACGCAGAGGAGTGTAGTACACTCTCACGATTCACCAGTTAAGTATATTATGGAATAGGGTGTCATACACGTCTCACCATGGAATAGGTTATGACATTCGGCATTCGGCAATGACAACGGGCATTAACTCGAACTCCATGCTCCTACAGAGAATGTTATGTTAGAATAACCCAATAACACTTTGCACGACCCGGAGGTCGACAGTCGTTCAGATGTCGCCGTAACAACTATTGCATCAACGAGGCAATTTCAGGCATGAAATTTCTAAAATTTGAATTTCCGGTAAATATCCATGGGACACCAGCTCCTCCCTTAGATCCTATTGCCCTCTTTAACATACATATGTAAACAATATCCGCTAGCATTGATATACAAGATTTATTGTAAACGAAATAAATATACCTATTTTATTATGAAATTAAAATCCTCCAGCATTTGCCTCGTGCAGTTAGTCTAAGACGCATGAAGAAAGAAATAAGTTAAATATTATATTCAAAATATGAAACACTACATAAAAACGAACAAAACCATTTTCGTTACAAAGACTCGTAAGCGTTATGATATCGTAGAAAAAAATAAACAAAACAACAAATTAAGTAGATTATCTTGTATACCGGTATAATTTTATTGCATTAATATATAGTTTTAAAAAACATTACCTCTTAAAATAAATATTGAAGTAGCAAAAAATAACATTTCAATAAATAATTCTTACTATTCATTTATACGTAGTAACTTCGTAATTGTTTTACATTAAAATCTAGAAGTTTGTCAACAGGCGGATATGTGTCTTCTTAAGGAGTTGTAATCAGGACTGAAAAAAAAAACATTTGAATATAAATTACACGTATTATAATTATCATTATCATTCTTACTACAAAGTAAGAAGAGTATCTACAACGCACAAAAGCTGCCCTTGTTATTTATAAACAATAAATTTCAATGTAATGAACCTTAAATATATACGCAGAGCACTTTATAGCACGTCAATCGTACACACATGATACGTTTAATAATATTATAAATGAAATTAAACCATCTAGTATAAGTTTTCAAAAATTTTAGTACTGCCGCAGTACAAATTATATAACAAGCGGCACCTTACGAGTCCTCGTAATTTTATATTTTCTAGTTGACAAGCCATCTTTGTACTGCCATGTCAGCCGGCTAGAAAATTATTTCTATTAAAAAAAAAGAATCTATTGCAAGTGTATTTGAATGTTTTAAATGTTTGAAAAACGAACGACGTTTAAATTATTTGGATGTTGTTCAAACAATAATATAATAATAAAGATAAAAAATGAAAGGTAAAGGTAGCAAGGTAAAAGAAAATTTGGGATCATTGTACTTTTGTATTGTACTTTTGTATTGTACCAAATTGAAATAAAATACAAAAAAAAATTTCGAAAAAAAAAACAAAATTTTGGATAGGGCCATCCCAAAAAAAATCTACCAAATATACACACAAAAAATATCCTAAAAATCGGTCAAGCCTTTACAGAAAAGTTCAACCACTAATACTGTGACAAGAGATTTTTATATATTCGAAAATATATAGCTCTGTATACCATCACAGTGAATAGAATATTTAATTTGACAGGAATGTTAAATAAAAAAAGCGCTGACGGGCAGTTCAAATTTGTGTCTAATGGCTCTGAGGAAATTTAAATTTCATATATGTATGTACCTACATATGTTATCAGGCTAAAATAATAATTCTCGTATATCATTAGAATAAGGTGATGTACGATTATATTTAGATGAAATAAACTCAGAGCATGTTTTACTGCAAAACAGTAAAAGTAACACTGTTTTAAGCGAATACTTGGAAACTAGCATTTGGCCATCACAAATGGGCGGTGAAACATTTGCAACTTATCTCGATTAGGACGGAATGAATACGAAAATCAGTTTCAATTACTGTAATTAGTTACATAATTAATCAGACTTCACCATCATCATTGATCGTTACTCTGTTGGTCACACGTCTCCTCTGAGAATGTGATGTGTTAAGGCGGTAGTCTGCCATTCTGAGCAAGTGCGAGCTATCAAACTTACATATGTAATTACAAAATAAAACTTACATAGCAACATTCGACGCCTAGATGCTGCTGCAACGGACACATTATTCCCCTTATCTGCACAAGATTATCTGGTGCGCAGTCCTCTATACGTATGCAGATACCGCCCTGCCTGACGCACGACTCTTCTAATTCTATTATTGTCACCACTGGAAATATAATTAACACATAAATTAGAGGTTAGAATAAACTTAGACAATGGTAATTTATAATTTAGATACATAAATGCGGTAAACATGTTTAATTTAGAATTAGGTCAACATACTCAAGTTGATATTAACATAGACATTAACAACTACGAAATACGTATAGGATGAAGAAAAATTATAAATATGGACACTTCAAAATATAGGTACATAGAATGTAATAGAAAATAACAAGTATAGACACCAGTAATTTACACCGTGGTAGAATATGTAGTGAATAAGGTAGGTACTCATTTTAACCTGTCGCCTATTGTAAAAGTAGGTAGGCAGATACGAGGTAGTTGGAATAGAATGACCCTGTGCGGCTATGACACGTGATATTTATTTATTATTTCTATTAAAACACTGGATTTAATTGTAACGTCTGAATTATCCAAATAAAAATATGTTTTATGGATTAAAAAAAATTACAAATTAAGAGAATATAATCCTTTCTTAGAATTTAAAAAGCAGTTTTGTAATTCAAATGCTTCTATAGAATTGCTTACATAGAAGTTCGCCATAACTTCGTATGTATTCTAAAGTGTTATTTCTAACATTTCCTATCTATGAAATCTATGAAAACATTTTTGATCGATCACAAAACAATAAAGATTTACGGAAGAACGACACGAGACCAGGATTTCTTGCGTTGTGGTGTAATAGCAGATTCGCAGCCAAGCACGGACAAAGATAAAGATGCAACTATAGAAATCGCACATAAGATAGAGCGAAACAGCATACTAGAAAAAAAAAACTAAGAACGTTATTTTCATCACTTCGCTGCCGCAAGCATACACTTTTTTGTACTAAAAGCTTAAGACCGCTATAGAAGGAATTAGGAAATAGCTTGCCTCATTGGCCGTGTGACTGTCTCGTTGGTCGTGTTGAGGGCGTAATAAAATAATAATTAAATAATCACTAATTTCTATGTAATATACAAGAAATTAACTATACTTTGATCTTAGCCAAAAGGTTGAGAACCGATGCACATAGAAATTAGTAAGTAATTGGTAGAATCATGGGATACTGTGATAGAAAAGCGTGACTAGGTGAAGTACGCAAGGATGTCATCTCTTCTGTCACTGTAGCACGAGATCTCGGAAACTTGGCATTTCCTGCCTCTCGTAAGATGCGACCAAAAGGTTTACGGGGTCGCGAGCGGCTGATTTGAGAACACGAACCGTTCAGACAGCAATCCGTGGACGGATGACTGTGTGCGTGACGTATCGTCGTAAGAATCGGAAGCCATGGGAAGGGCCATAATGTATCTTCGGGTATAAGGCCCATAGGGGTGTCGAGCTAGGACAGAAGTGAGCTAGGAGATATAGTGAACAAGTATCAGAATATTTGTATACACAGTTACATGTAGGCAAATTGACAAGAGCAGTTTCAGGTACACGTAACTTCACGCCTGTAATCCCCGAAGAGGTAGGCAGAGGAATGCAGAACACTCCCACGTTTCACCGGTTAC
>DWDV01000821.1:0-14947 GCA_018245615.1 Mimoniades ocyalus
CATTAATACGAATATCATATTCGTTTCCTCTGTGTAAAAATACATGGTCATACTGATTTTCATGACAATCGGTTGAATGGGGCAGAAGTTGCTACTCTGCAGCGCCACCTGGTGGCGAGTGGCATCAATGAGCATATTATACAAACCTACGTGGAAAAATACATATATATACCAATTTTCATAATAATCGCTACAGTGGTTTTTGACTTCATCGATGACATACAGACAAACATTCATTTTTATATATAAAGATTTCAACCCTCATTTGTCAATATCTAAAAGTACAATACACACCAAATATTTAAAATTTTGCAAAATAACTTTCACACTTAGCAGATTATATCTTAGGCTTCGATATTAATACCATAACCCAAGGTTAAATAAAACAACCAACTTTCCACTACTTTTTTTCAAAAGTACATTCAATATTTATGAAATACTGAGATATTTTTTTTGTGATTAAATCACTGCCCAATGGCAACATTATATTGTTACTTTGTGTGTCGAGACAATGTTTACTTTTAATTCTTACGTTTGTTATTCTACCGAATGTGCTTCGGGTATATAAGTTCTCGTTTTAAGCTTTTTATTGAAGAAATTCCTACTGGTCTCTATATAAGTCTTTGAAATATTTATTCTTAGCTGTTTAATATTACTCTTAAAACCCAATAGTGTCACTAAATAAATTAATGATTAGTATTTATTTGAAAAAACAATGTAAACATTTCAACCACACAGATTATTAAACATTGCTATCACTACTTACAGAGCTACTTTAAAAATAAATATTTAAAAATTACTAGTTACAATAGTGGTATACTTATGACCTTACTAATCTGTTCATTGCAGCAAGCCAAACATAAAACACTTTTTTTTCTATTAACAATCGCTAATTATATATTGCACATTAACTTATTATGTAGCAAATGGCTCTCATCAAGTGCGACAACATTTACAACAAGCAATAAGTTTGTGTGCTGCACTGACAAAAACAGAAAAAACATAACATCACGCCTGTAATTACAGAAGAGTTAGGCAGAGAAGTGTAGTACACTTCAATGTTTCACCAGTTACATTATATGTCCCATTATAGAGTAGTCAAAGCCTATTGCCAGGCTCAAATCCAGACCTCTTACTTGTCAGTCTTCAAATGAAGCAAATACTGACAATCATTATTATACCATCACACCCGGTGCCTTACAGAGTAGGCAGCGATAGGCGCCGAGTGAGGCTTGGTCTCCCTCGGTACCAGCATCCATTCAACAACATGCAACTATCCATCTTTTTTATTTTGTTGTGTACATAAATATTTCAGAAAATAAGCATTGCATCCTATAAAACATCTAATGTCATTTGAGACACATTTGATCCGATGTTAAGACAATTATTTTTAAACCTAACCATCTAGCCAACTGTTTAAACAGGAACGAGGCCCTGATAGTATTACTGACATGCAGCCAACAAAGAAGAAGATAGTAAAATTCGCAAGAGACAAGTACATTTATTAGAATATTAGTCCAGAAAAAGCAGTTGCTTGAACAGTCTTGAAATACAAGTGTTTGATGGTAACTTTCATAATACATCCATAATTCAATATTGAAATGTACATTACAATTTCAATAACACTTATATAATAAATTCTATGAGTCCAAACATGTTACATGAATGAAACTTAATCCTACACATTATTTGTACCTGCAGAAGGTACATAATTCAATTAAACTACATAAAGATGAAACAAGTGAGAATCTTTCTTGCATACTAGTCTTTCACACACGAGTTTGTGTATTCATATAGTTATCATTATTATAAAGTCACACCAGGTTTACCATGGGATGGGCAGAGGGCAACAAATGCCAAATATTTCTATTCTACAAACCTATGTTGCTTCATTTACATATATCACTCTCTGTCATACATGTGTGCCAGTTTCAGAGATTTATCAATCGATGATCATCCCAATTGACCCAGCATCTTACTTATTTGCGTGACATAGTTGTGTCATGGTCTTCTTAGGTACCTGCATCCATCTACATTCACACTGTACATCTATTCAGGCATTCTTCCATCTAAAAATAATGATTATTATGTACCACAAACCTATCTGATCACTGATTTCTAAACTACTGGCAAAGGATACTAGTATTATCCTGTATTATTTCAACAATTTTCAGCTGTGTGATTGCATAAGAAATCACAGTTCAGGGAATGAATCTAGAAACTGTTCCTTAAATGATGGAATTAAATGAATAAAGATTGTAAACCATAAACAATACACTACTTAAAGGAAGTCTTGCCACCAATGTCTACATCACTATTAGCCAATGAATTCAACCAACATTACCATTTGGGTTCATCTTGGTTGGATCACATCAAGACTTTGCTGTCTGATGTACTAAACAATATCTTATATTCATAAATAAATCATTCGTAGAACATCAAAGTGTACATAGATTAATGAATCATGTTGGTCTTGATTACATGTCACATACAAATGAGGATACATATGTCACATCACAAGTGTAACCTCCGAAGAGGTAGGCAGACAATTGTAGTACCATCACACATTTAACTGTTATGTTTATGTTTGCATACCACTAAACATCCAAGACAGATACATAAAAGTTTACGCTGTGAATAAATATACCATATAGGTGAGTGATAATAGGTAAAACAGGCATTCTACCGATCATTGCAGCTTGGTATCCTAATCATCAGAGAACCTCTTAAGGTAGCGCTTATGAGCTGGCGATACTTCAACTTTTACAGGGGGCATGGCCATCACCACTACAGCAAAACCAGCAACATCATTTAGCTTTATCTCTGAATAAGTCTGCAACCATATAATACTGGGTTTGATGTCAAAATCGTTTATCTCAATGAACTCTTCAACCGCCATGATATCAGCATGGCCACACATTGTTCTAGTAAAAACCAAAAGTTTATTTCCTGTAAAAAAAGGAAAAAATTACAAAATATATCAGTTACAAACATAAGTCTTTCAGTTGAACAATTGATTAAAATTAATTACCCAAATTGCACAGTGCAGCGGGGGGGCTGCTAAACTGAGTCACCATTTCTATTTTGTCCTCCGCACTTGGCTTAAATCTATACAAATGGCTGAAATAATTCTGGGAGATATATATGTAACCTCTGAATGATGCCATATAACTTCCACGTATGTCAATATCCAGAATGAGGGTCCACTGATTTTTACTTCCTTTCTCATCATATCTATAGATGCTTGTTTGCCCGCAAGCATATATCACATTGTTGTGAGCACACACACCTGGATTTTGGATTGCTTCTGGCAGTGATGCTATTTTTCTATATGTTCTCATCTTCAAGTCATAGATAATTGCTGTGTCCAGTACGACCCTGTAAATATTAATAAAAATTTTGAAATAAGCTAATAGATTCTACTAATAATAATTATTTGATCATGTATTCAGTTCATAGAAACAGTTACCTATATGCACCAACTCCACCAACTATATAAAGTGAATCTTCTATTATAGCTAGGCCCGCATGTCGCCGGGGCGGCAGATTTGTGCCATGTTGAACCCATTCACCTTTCAGAGTATCATAAACTTTGACATCTTTCATAAACACACCCGAGCCTTTGCCGATCTCACCACAAACTGCAACAATCTTTGTTAGACCCCAAGAAATCACACTCCAGCCCCATACATTCTTCTCAGCAACCTGTAGCCACTGCTCAAATCCAACTTCCTTTGAATAAGTGTACAAATAGTGAGGCTGCTGTTCTGAAAGTGGATCCATTACAGACCACATCGGGACCACTGGGATACGATTCAGCTTGCGTGTTACAGTTTCTCTTATCAGAGTTACAACCTCTCTGTATACACCTTCAGTATACTTTTTACAGATAGTTGATTTACGTCTCGTAAAATATATAGGGGTGAATTCTCTTCGTTCATCTACATGCTCATGGAGGCATTCAATGATCCTTTCAGCGAGACTATTGGTGTAGTTTACCATGAGTCCCATCATGTCCTGCAGATCTAATGCTGTGAGCCTTTTGTAATCCAAGCAACAGAGGATCAGTAATAAGACATCTCCACCACACTGGTTGTGCATGATCCATTCATGGCCAAGTTTAAAAACATCAAATTCAGATTCCACATCAATATATGGATGTGATAGATACCAAAACAAGTTTTGTACTGTTGGTATGTATTCTGCTTTCATGCGTCTGAAGAACAGAAGGCCATGGGCAGCAGCAGATTGCTCCAGTTGAATGTATGCAGCAGACTGGGCTATGTTCATAATTTTTATCCAGTTTGACGGAGAGAGCAGACATTCAAGATGGTATGCAATTTGTTTATTTAGCTCTGTGATCTGCAAAAAGTTGGCAGTCAGAGCTATGTCTGCAATGGTACGCAGATCGAGGTCAGAGAGGTCAATAAGTCCAGTACGCATGTAGTGAAGTATAACACACATTAAATTTGGATCCACTACCTAAAATTAATCAAAAAAAAATTAAACAAAAGAATATTTTTTATTTTATATTGTACAATGATCAAATAAGCTCAGCTCAATGATCAAATAAAATTACAATTATCTTTTGTAGACAATCAAATTAGGAATATTTAAAAAAAACGTACATATACAGAATTGTAATAATAAATACAATTAATCGTCCTATTCGATGAACTTACGTCTATATTAATTTGGTTTTGTTCATTTTCCACATAATTGCCGCTGAACATTGCCCGAAAGTAATCACTATATTCGCTTAGATTTGATTTAGAGACTGTGAACTCATGTCCTCGTATTATCAACGTAACGTTATCCATAATTACGATTTTAACACACGTTTGTTGGAAAAACAAATAGGTGTCTTAAAGCAGAATATTATTTTTTTTACAATTCATATCGCTGTGAAATTTATAGAATGTATTATGTATCATATTCAAAGCCAATCGAAGACTAATACTGAACTCTGATATAATGGCACCCATCAAAATGTCTAAGTCGATAACCAGCAATAAAAAGTAACTACATGTAGATGCATAGATCGTGCAATATAGCGCATCGTAAATGCTATTTTATGCTTCCTGATATTCACTTATAGTTAAAACAATAATATTCGTCCAATCAATAACACAGCTAGTAGAGTCACTTCTTGAATCAAAACAATTAATAAACTACTAACGAAACGATCTGACATCTGACGTCACATTTTTCAATGAATATTTAAAATCGATTCATGAACTTCAGGTTAAACGGATTTATCAACTCTGTTAAGTTTCTACACACCGGCCGATTTCGATACTATTCATTTCATTCGATCCTATAAATTAAAGTATATGTACAGATTATTATAGATATTTTATAATATAAAAGATAAAGTTAAAAAAATTAATATAATATAAACTGATATCACTATTTTCGAACGCAATAAAATCTATAGGAGTAATGATACGTTGTTGATCGCCTTTTCGTGTATGTTAAAAATTATAATCTTAGTTTAATTTTTGAATTATTTAATGTGTGGTCAATATAATACAATCAATAATCGAGTTACTTATATTTTATTAGTTATTAACTGTTTATTATTATTATCTATTGGTAATGTGATGCAATATTTTAGTTGAGTGTGTGTGTGTGTGTGTGTGTGTGCGTGTGTGTGTGTGTGTGTGTGTGTGTGTGCATGTGTGTGTTTATGTGTGTATGTGTGTGTGTGTGTATGCGTAGTTGTAGCTATGACCTTTAAAATTATTCCAGAAATGTCTACGTGGTCATTACACAGATAGAATCGTATATACTCGATACTATCGTATTTAATTCATTAGCCTTTGGAGTACCTCATCTCGTTGTAGGTTTCCCATAACACTAATGCAACTTCGCTTAGTCCTGGGCTTTTTTTATTCAGCTATTTCCCGCTGTCCTTCTCAGATTATTTATAAGACTGCTTGTACCGGGAACGATTTCTTTTACTTTGGCTTAAATGTAGCTAATATTTGATTATCTTTCTTCCATATCATATGTTGGCTCTTCGAATTATGTGGCCTGCCCGTTGCTACTTAACCTTATTACTTTTGTGAACTATGATGGTGACTTTTGTTCATCAAGCGCATAATAAAAGATTCTGATTGAAGCTTTCTCCATAACTCGTTGAGCGACTTAACACTTCTGCCTACAATAATAATAATAATACCCGTAATTATTATTTTTAAATTCATTAATTTCTGATTTCGTCATAACATTAAAAAATGGTGGTGCTATTATCATGCATGTGGTAACCCTATATAGTACGACAAAAACAGTTTTTCTTAGGAAAGTGCCGACTAGTCGGTATAGCCGACTATCGGTCGGCCAATAGTCGGCGACTATTTGGCAAAGAGCGCCGACTATCCGGTTTCTTATTCTGTATGTATTTGTCAGTAAAATATATTATGTACTGGGTACTTCGCGTCGGTATAGTCTTGGTAATTCGCGAACGAACTACTCGTATGTCAAAAGAGCGCTCGTTTAGGTGAACTATGCGAACTAGTTCATTGATGATGTCGTTCTTAGGTCGTTAGTTCGTCTTCTTTTTCCATTATTTATCATCCCTTTTTTTTCGCCCGCTAAACATTTTCGGGAGTTTGTTTTTTATTATTGCTCGCCAACATTTTCGAGAGCCCGTTTTTTTTGCTCCCCAACATTTCTGGGAGCCCGTTTATTTTTGTTAGCCAATATTTTCAGGAAACCGTTTTTTTTTTGCTCGCCAACATTTTCAGGAGACCATTTTTTTTGCTTGCCAAAATTTTCGGGAGACTGTTCTTTTTTCTCGCCAACATTTTTGGGAGACCGTTTTTTTTTTGGCGTAGCTACTTTGGGTGGCACCCGGTGCGGAAGTTGGTGGTGTCACCCCATCGAAAGTAAAAAGCAATAAATTTTATATGATAAAGGTCATGGATCATTTATTATTTATAATATTGAAGTAGTAACAAAATACAATAATAACTAAGACAGAAAAGGAATTGTTATACAATTAAAATTTCTTCTTTCTAGCTTTGACAGCTGCAAACTCAGCAAACCTGTAAAATATTCGATGTGAATCTTAATTTAATTATAAAATTATCTTACCTGTAAAATATTCGATATGAATCAATCAATCTTTTTAATCTTCACAAAACAGCATTTAAGTTTCTAAAATATATTTTTGTCTTTTTATTATTTATCACTATAGAATAATACACGTTTAACAATTCACGCCAACCAAACACAACACAATTCACGAAACAAATGAGAAATGTTGCAATTGAGACGTCAGAGATCGCGAGTATGGGACGGGGAATCTTCCACGACATCGTCAGGGGCTTTTGCGTGAATCCCCGAATTATACATAGAGCTGAGCTAGTGCTAGTGGAGGAATCCCTGAAAAAGAAATTATTGTGCTAGCGATTTTTTTTTGTTTATACATTGTTCTTAAAGTTGAGAGACCGGGTGGGTGTCACCCCAAAAAAGGTGACACCCGGTGCGGACCGCCCCCGCCGCCCCCCCGTTTGCTACGCCACTGTCGCCGTCATTTTCGGGAGACCGTTTTTTTGCTTGCCAACATATTCGGGAAACCGTTTTTTGCTCGCCAACAATTTCGGGAGATCGTTTCGTTTTGCTTGACGAGATTCTCCGAAAGCAAAACCTATATTTGCTCTTTTATTTATTATTTTTCCGTTTTCCTACATTATTTGAAACAATGAACTAACGAACTAAAAGAGCGAACTAGTTCGCCATTACATTTTGAACTAAAATGATCGCTCACTTTAGTGACCAATTACGCCCAAGACTAGTTGTAACCAAAGCCTTCTGATATTTTTTTTAATGGAGGGAAACTTTGACGTATTCGTGACATGTCTGAGATTGTTTGTTAAATTTCTGATTTTGTGATGCGACTGAAGTTAAAATCTGTGACTACAAACCAACGTGTATTTTTCATATTTCGTCGAATGAAACGGTGATAGCTATATATAAAATGACTGCGACTGCATCGGCTGTAACTATTACTGCTTCGGTGGATGAAGATTTGGATGAATGTGGACCACAGCTGATTGGAAAATTAGAAGTGATAACTTTTTTGTCTTGTGCAAATAATAAAGTTGTTATATATATCAGTGTAATATTTGGTATATTCATATATACTAATGCACAAGTATGTATTTTAGGGAAATGGAATTACATCAGGAGATGTCAAAAAGCTGGAAGAGGCTGGTTATCATACAATTGAATCAGTTGCGTATGCACCAAAAAAATGGCTAATGACAATCAAGGGAATATCGGAGGCGAAAGCGGATAAAATACTTTCGGAAGCATCAAAACTAGTTCCTATGGGCTTCACAACGGCTACGGAATTTCATCAAAAAAGGTTTTATTTACTTTATACTGTAACAGTAACTAAAGAAAATAATTGCTTGATTATTCAAGGGCGGATCCAGGCGGTGTTTATGGGGGTTATGACCCGCCCCTGGGCTGGGTCCATATCATAAAAACGTACCCATTGAAGTTGTTGATGTTATAATTGGGAGAAGACGTAAAAGGGAAATTAATTTTGTTATTTAAATGTAGGTAGGTATTTTTAAGCACAGTACTTACATTTATCAATAAAACTTTTTACTTGTATCTATTATTGTCAAATTTAAATTATAGCTACTTGTGACTGGACCACATCTATGTGATCTTGCCCTGGCGCCAAAGCTGCATCCGCTTTTGTGACACTACTGTGGTTTAATGATTCTGATCATTAAATGACTATTATTATAAAAATAACATTGTTAAGATTAATCCTTGCTAGTTCATCTCAAAAGTTAAGCAATGTTATATAAAGTCATTGTGTTTAGGGCAATATGTTGGGCTTTCACACCCTTTGTAGTGAAACATGACACATTGTTATTGCTTCTAGTTTTGGTTCTAGGTCTAGTAGGATGTAGGACCTGAAGAAATGAATTAAATAATAATAATAATAATAATTTTATTGCAAGAATGTAGTGGAACACAGATGGTACAATACAAAATACGTACATTCTACCATGATAATGGTGTGTAAAGGTTATAAAATTGATTTAGATTGTGTACGAGTAATAAATGAAACAAACATAATTTTCTTAAATACTAAATATTAACAATTATAAAAAACTGAAAGACATAGTACCAAGCACTGAACTATAAGACATGTTTGTTTAATGCAAACTTTAACCTGTCTGTATTATTGATCATATTATACTGTGACTTGTGGGCATTATCAAAGAATGGGAATTAAAAAAATTATTATACTGTATACAGATTGCAGACTGAATATAATTATTCTTGGCAACATATTATTACCATATGAATCTCAAGAATAATATATGAATATAGTATTAATATGTGACTGCACCAAGAACAAACAGAATCTTTAAATTATTTGGTTGTTTTAAATTGTTTACAGGGCTGAAATTATTCGACTAACAACTGGATCAAAGGAGTTGGACAGACTGCTTGGTGGTGGTGTTGAAACTGGATCCATTACAGAGATTTTTGGAGAGTTCCGGACGGGAAAGACTCAATTGTGCCATACCCTGGCAGTCACATGTCAGGTCACATAAATATCAGTAAAAAATTTAATATATTAATTAAGATTAATATTTAATAAGATTAGATTTTCATTGGCTGCATTCAATAATATTTTGTTTAGAACAATGAGGAGAGAAATTAGGGTGTTTTTGCAATTATAGATATGCTGAGTGGCTGTTATTCTAGCATTCCACTGATTTACATTTGATTAGCATGATGAAGGAACTGCGAAATAGTGGAATTCCCTGCCAGCCTCTATTTTTCCTTTTCAGTACAACCAAAAACTAACTAGTGTGCTACATCGTAGGCTGCAACTCATTTTTATCAGGTTAAATAGCAGTCAAATGTGAGCCTGTTGCTGAAAAAAAAGTAACATCATACCTGTAATCCTAGAAGAGGTAGGCAGAGGAATGAAGAACACTCCCATGTTTCACCAGTTACGTTTACATCCCACTATGGAATAGGTGGTGAACCTATTGCCATACACTGGGCACATATCCAGAATTCAAGCCACTACTAGCAAATTTAAATTAGAAAAATTTAGTAGTGCCCAACTCGGGAATTGAACCCAGGACCTTCTGATCAACTGTCACACTTGCAACCAACACGACCAATGAGGCAGTCACCAAAAATTGCTGAATAAGTAAATATTAAGAAACAGCCAGATCTTAGAAGTAGAAAAATAGCAATGTCCACCAGTAGAATATTAATGCATTGTAGATCCATTGTATAGCTATAATGTGACCATTGTATCCACAGCTGCCGATAGAACAGTCTGGTGGGGAAGGTAAATGCATGTACATAGATACAGAAGGCACATTTCGGCCAGAACGGCTTTTAGCCGTTGCACAGCGGTATGGCATGGAGGGTGCAGCTGTTCTAGACAATGTTGCATATGCAAGAGCATACAACACAGACCATCAAACACAGCTTCTGGTACAGGCATGTGCGATGATGGTTGAATCCAGGTAGGTTGTATGCTTCAACATTTTACCTTAATTGTAGGTTATATATAATTTGTATACATATAAAAATAATAATCACACCTGCATTGCTTGAAGAGGTAGGCAGAGGAGTGTAGTACACTTCTATTTTTCACTATGGAATAGGGTGGGGAATTATTGTCATAGATCATGCATAAATCCAGACTGTACAAATACTAGGAATTTCAGTTAGATAATCTAAGTTAGGAAAATCCATTGTATAAAAATAAATGTCATAAGTTGGGATTATGCTTTTTACCCATATGTCCCTATATGAATATATGTTACTGCTGTATTTTTCTATGTTCATTTCTAATGAGCAAATGTTGGTACAATTTATCTCAAAGTTTGTATTATAAACTGATATTCATCTGACTAATTTCAGATATTCTTTGCTAATAGTGGATAGTGCAACAGCTCTGTACAGAACTGACTATTCTGGTAGAGGAGAGCTCAACTCCCGGCAATTGCACCTTGGCCGCTTCATGAGAATGCTGTTGAGGCTCGCTGATGAGGTATAATAGTGTTAACCATTCAAAAATTTAGGTTTGAACAACCCTTGCATCATATGATGCTTAGTTCATGTAGAGCTGACATCCCCACTTGAGTGTCCTTTATTGTACTCAATAACACCATTGCATTGCATTTAACAGATGGTAGCACTGTCACCTAGACGGCGGCAGGGGGGCCCATCTTTGGTAGGAGATTGCCAACATTAGGGAATTGTGTGTCACATCACATTGGCTAGATCAGCACATATTTTACAGGCAATGAATGTAGAAATATCGATAGAATAGAGATCTATAGCACCTGGTGCACTCTGCCTACCCTGTAAGGAACTTGACACACTAAATACATTTAAATTTAAATTAAAACAAATTGTCGTCGGGTTCGGTTTAATGCTAGGTGAGGCACATCTTAATATATTAAGTCAACAATATTGTACCATTTATAAGGCAGTATGACAATATGCAACAAGCAATAGCACTGCTAGTTGTAAGTTACATTCCGAGCAAATTAACATTTGTGTTTCTTTGAAGTAAACATAGTTGTTCAAGTATATTTGATTCAATTTCAGTTTGGTGTTGCTGTTATAATTACTAACCAAGTGGTAGCTCAGGTGGATGCGGTCGGTGTGTTTAATGCAGACACAAAGAAGCCCATTGGAGGCCACATCATCGCTCATGCGTCAACCACGAGACTTTATTTGAGGAAGGGACGAGGTGATAACAGAGTTTGCAAAATATATGACAGTCCGTGCTTGCCTGAAACTGAAGCCATGTTTGCTATAAGTATTGAAGGCATCACAGATGCTAAAGAATAGCATTTAAACAATTTACTGTAGAATGTAAATATCCTTGAAAATGATATCTTCCTAGGTTATGGATATTCTACTTATAGGGCAAAGTTTGTGCTACTGATAGTGTGTAATAATACAGGAGTAAAAAAATTATTTTTTGGAATCATCAAATATTTTATACCATTATACATAGTATAGTTGGCTCGGTGATTGTTGACATTGATTTTTCTATTTACGACCCACCCTTTTGATATAAATGTATGAAATAAATTATCAATTCTTTAAACATATTTGGTCCTCACTGCTCTCTGCCTAACCCGTAAGGGCCTGGCGTGAAGATATGTTTCTATGTATGTCAAATCCACACTGTTTGTAAATACTTCTCTAAATACTCTATCTCAAATGGACACTCCTTTATTTCAGTCCACCAAGTAATATTAATTTTTATTTAGAGTAAAACAAACTAGCATCATTTTTTAAGCCTTTGTAGCCAGTATGATATGGTATAATTGTTCCCTACTAATTAGACTTGATCCAAGGCTATTTATAATGCAGATTCAGGATTAGCATTCCAATCCATTATAACTCTTCCAAGGATTGACTTCTGCCACAAGTGCCACTTGTAATAATTAAATTAATAAATTGGATAAGTTATTATAATGTAGTATGGTCAAATTATTATAGTATGGTTTGTAATGTAATTTTATTTATATAAATATACACATGTAAATGAAGTATTTAATTTGTATGTGGTGAACTTGTGAAAGTGGAAATCCTTATTAAATACTATTTTTATTTAAATTATCGCATTATTATACAGAAACCACAAATAGACTTACTTCTTGTTTATCTTTGTTTGTTTATCTTAATGTGACTTGTGTTATACTTTAACAAAAAATGTGTAGAATTACACTGTAAAGTGAAAAAGCAATAACAAGGAAGATGAATCAGATCTGTATAATACATATGATTTTATCTATTGTCCTCCAGTCCTCATTGCAGTCCTCCTTATAAAATGGATGAGACATACTATAAGTTAAGGCTAAAGTAGCCATCTAATTGTGTGACATCATAGCCACCATAGCTCTGTGACAATTTCTAGCAAGAGATAGGCTTGTGTTGTTATGTTGATTAAGTTTTACAGCTTGATTTCTATTTTTAAATTGAGAATAGTAAGCAGTGCTCTATTACCTATGTGAATAAATTTATTTGTGATAAAATTTTAGTAATTTTCTTAAATATAAAATGTGTAGTAATCAATTATTATTATTATGGCAATAGGCCCACCACCTGTTCCATATTGGGATCTAAACGTAACTGGTGAAACATGCGAGTGTTCTACATTCTTCTGCCTATCTCTTCGGGGATTACAGGCGCGATGTTGCGTTTATCTTTTATTGCTCCTTTCACAGTAGCAATCTTTACCAACCTTGGTTGATATTGGAAATTGTGTGATAAAAAAGAATACAAAAGAAACAATAAGAGTCTACAGAGAAAGAAAAGACTTCAAAATGTGATCATAACTATACTGTACCTAATCATTTTTGTCATTAATGTCAAAGAACTGACGTTGATAATTGTCATTAGAGAACGCTTTTTCTTAAATATATCAAATCAACTTTGACAACATTTGATGGAGTATTCTAGCTTGCGACAAACACACGAGTGGCACTATTCTTGCCGTTTGTTGTTTAATTTTTTAAGCTATTTCTTTTGGATTCAATCCCCGATCCTGCAGACGAAAATATATTTTTTTGATCAAGATCTTGTGAGATAATTTGACATGATATAATATGTTGGGGAATGTATAAAAATTACAAGTCAAGAAGAATATTAACTTTTATTACAAACATAATTAAGTTATAACATTTACATAATCTACTGAATATAAAAAATAATAAATAATGTTTGAATAAAATTATCTTCACCTTGATCACATTTGAGGAAAGTCATAACGTTACATGCTCTACAAATAAGGACACAAGACAGAGAGCCATACAAATGGCAAAGGATATCCCATATAAAATGATGTTACATTTATATTGCATTCTATATAAACGACTTTCTTAAAAATTACATGTTAAGCAATGTAAGACACTCTTTTTCACACCAAATGAAATTGCTTTTTAAATTTAGACTATCACCTTATCATACAACTATTTGATTCATTTCAGATGTTGATATGAATAAATAAACATGTAAGGCAAATCTTTTTCACACTTTGTAATGTCAGCGTGGAAGGCTTACGTTTAACAATGAAGTGTGATTTTTAAATTTTGCTACTTTCCCAAATTATACTATCCATTTATTGTCACTAGTGATAAATTATACATAAAGTAGGGCTTCCAAAAACACGTGAAAGGAACAACAAGTAATAATAAACCTAGAGAAATGAATTTTAAATGATTTTTTCAATCAAAGAGATTTTCAATTTCGAAAGCGAAAAAATAGTATATTACTATGCCACTTTTAATCCCAGTATATTGTCTGCTAAAAAGTTCAAGCTGTTACATTGACTTATTGTAATTTTCATACACATCTGTAGATGTAATAAATATGCATTACTAAAGTTGTTATTAAGTGTAATAGATATAAAAACAGTTTAATATTCATTTTTACACCATGCCAGATACATGTAATATTTGTTTGAAATAAATAATATTTCAACTGCATATTGGATATACTGAGCATATTATTATATTAGTTCCTTCAATTAATATCTGACCATTCTAGAAGATAGTACCAAAGTCATCACATTTTCGCCACGCTTTCCTCATCTCTACATGCACCAATGTTCAACTGCAGTAGCACCAACACTACTCCTTTGCCCCGAAGCAGCCCTAAATAAACATTGTATTTGTTATTAAGAGCAAGGAAATAAATACTTGAGTTGCATGTATTTTAAGTAAACTTAAACTTTAAATAAATTACTACTCACTGTACATCTGAGAGAAAAACTACTGTAAGGAAATGTGCACACAGACTGTCTAGAATGTTCTGTAAGAGACATGGATTCTATTTGATCATGGCCAGCACAGCAGTCACATGTTTTAACCCTTCTCATTCTGATAGATATGTTAGTGATGGTATAAAGATAAACAGATCA
>DWDV01000822.1:0-14947 GCA_018245615.1 Mimoniades ocyalus
GGTGTACGGCAATAAAACCTATTCCGTGATAGGACGTAGAAAATACCTGGTGAATCGTTGTAGTGTATTACGCTCCTGTGGCTACCCCTTCGGAGAAATACAGGCGTGGTGTTATGTTATAATTGTAAAAGAAAAACGAATCGCTTTCTGTTGTTAAGTGCCGAATACGTAGTCGCTTATATGGTCCCCAATCGGCGTAGCGGCCATTTCTAAAGATGCTTATAGAAGCGACATCACTTCGTCAATGTGGTAAGTCCTCCGAAAACCCAACGACATATTTTAGTCATCCACACTTGCATGACAGTATAAGTCAGGGTTAAGTAAGTCAAAGTACGCCGCATGGGTAATGAGGAGTTCGGGCCTCGAAAATCCGGGCAGTCTCCGGGGTCAACTGCCGCCTTTGATGATATCCCGCTTAAGCGGTGTCTATGTTTGTGGTCGGCACCCGTGGATTTATGCTTTGAGTCTCTGTACTCCCAAATATCGGAAGGACTACAGGCCCTTGAGTTCCCGTGGGGGCGGTCGGCTCTCAAGGGAACGAGCTTGAAGGGTCGCGAAGCCCCTAGTAGTACGCTTTTTGGGGTGTTAGCTTGACAAGCATATAACAATGTGCTTTAATGCGATATATACAGATACGTATTACATATGCAGATGGAAACACATGTCGAGATTGTGTCTTTGTCGTCAATTTGGGTCGTTAGGCGATGTCGATGTGCCAGCTCTTACGCTTAATCGATTTAATCAATTAATCTAATGGCAGAGAGATACAAGCTCTGCTAGCTAGCTGGACTGAATGTAATGCGCTAATAAATTTAGTATATATGCCCATTTGTTAATGTCATGCTGTTATAGTACCGATTTGAAATTTTGAACGTACATTCACGCCTATCCCCGAAGAGGTAGGCAGAGGAGTGTAGTACACTCGCACGTTCCACTAGTTACGATTACGCCCCGTTAAGTTTATGTCCGATCCGGGATGTGAATCCAGGATCTCTCGATCGACAGTCGCGCTTGCAACCAACAAGACCAGTGAAATAGTCGAAAATTTGAAATTTTAAATATTAGTAATGTGGAAACAAGGCCTTTGACAGTATTAATAAAGCATGTAATGATGCAGTACAATTACTTATGTTGTAAAAATTCACATGTACCTGTATATTTTTGTTTAGCTACTTGAAGTCGGATACTTATTGAGGTACGAACAATTTGAAATGTTGAATTAAATATGACCTTATGAAGGAACCATAAGTATCGAAACGGTGAAAACAATTTAAAGTATATTTTGAATTATTAAATTTAACAAGATGTAAGAGAACTATATTAAGCCTGTTATTAGAAGACAACGTTCACTTCTAAATTTAAATGCTTTCTAATATATAAGAAATAAACATACTGGATACATTATTTAATTACCACGGTTATAAGATTTGGCGTCCTGTGTGGTAGGAATGCTTGCTAAAATTCGACTGAAAGGGCGACAAACTATAGCGACAGATATATTATGAAGTGTATCTACTGGAAGTAACATCACGCCTGCAATCCCCGAAGAGGTAGGCAGAGGAATGTAGAACACTCCCACGTTCCACCAGTTACTTTTTTATGTCCCACTATGGAATAGCCTATTGCCATACACTAGGCACATATCCAGACTCCGAGCCACTACTAGAAAATCTAAATTAGAAAATTTAGTAGTATTCTACCCGGGAATCAAATTGTGGATCAAATTTAATATTCTCGTAAAAAGTAGTTTTACTAAAAACCACTTGCTATATAAGTAATTAATAATTTTTCAATCTTACTTATATTATGGTGTTTGTATCATCATCATCATCATCATCAGCATATTGCAGTCCACTGCTGGACAAGCCTCCCTTGAGGGGTTATGCTCATAATCCCCACGCTGGGCATGCGGGTTGGGGATAGCAGAGCACAACTTAGCTGTGCCCAGGTATACAGCGCTACACCGCGACCTGCCAGCGCCGGGTTTAGTCGCCTCTTACTTTATATGTATACATATTACCGTATTTAATTACTCGCTTTTATAGAATTCCTTTCTTGACGATAAGGGTTCATTAAGACACCGCGCTAAGGAATCTATCGACGTAAAGATGGTTGAATATTTTGATGTGTACGCTTGAGGAAATCTAATTATATAGGATACAGTTTATTAGTATACAAGAATTTACACGTCGACTCTTATTTACTTTTTGTATGATGTAATATATTTTTCGATTAGCTACTGCCAGCCATATATTAAATCTAAAGGTACCTACTTACTAAAAAACCGTAACGCCAAATATAATACTGAGAATTAATGCTGTTTATGGCTTCCACAAGGAACATACGAAACAGGAGTGAAAGTGTAAAACGACAAAAACCCTAGTAAAAGGTTTGAAAATCGGATCTATTCCGAGAATGGGGATGAAACCTCTAAATGACATTTGTGAAACCTTTCCCCGCAGATCAGTCTACGCTGAACCACTCGATAAAATTGTAACAATTGTTTCCACATATGTGCCCCAGTGTCACGATTCAGAAAAAGAGCTCCGGAGCGAAAATAAATAAAGTAAATGTTTAAGTAGAGAAAAGTTTAAGTACTTTTGACTTACTCCTTGTTGACTGCCTCGTTGGTCGTGTTGGTTGCAAGTGCGACTGCTGATCCGGAGGTCCTGGGTGCAATTCCCGGGTCGGGCTCTACTACATTTTTATAAGTTAGATTTTTTAGTAGTGGCTCGGAGTCTGGATAAGTGTCCGGTGTATAGCAATAGGCTCACCACCTATTCCATAGTGGCACGTAAACGTGAACGTGGTGAAACGTGGGAGTGTTCTAGATTCCTCTGACTATCTCTTCAGGGATTACAGGCGTGATTTACGTACTAGTTACATATTTAGTTACGTACGTATGTTATGTAAGTTAACGTAAAGATTTTGCTGTCCGCAAAAAAACTTGTAGATATTCTATGTATTATTTGAAGCACTGTTTTTATCGAGAGTTCTTTAATATTTTAATATAAATATACATTTTTATTAATTAATAAATATAACTTGACTCGGGTCCGAACTATCAGACAAGTTTTTAGTGAATTCAGTTCGAGACATTTTAAACGGATATATTGATACAATAGCACAGGAATCTAAACTATACCAAATTCTATCGATTTATTAAGGTAACGAATTTGACTTCGTAACAATATGAAACAAACTTACGTTATAGGTCTTGCTCGTAATATTCTAAATAAAGAGCTGCGAAAATGCACCACCTCCACCAATTTAACAATAAAATAATCGGCAATCGTTGTAGATATACTCATCCATTTTCTCAATTTTACCAACCTTTGTTATATACAAACACACATACGCACCGAACGAAACGTAATAACGAAAACGGGGAAATCGGAACTCGAATAAATAAAACATCGCTTTATTTTTGTAGGGGAACAGGACAAATGAATGCGTCCTTACTTAAAATGTCTTTGGGGAGACATCTACTTTCCATATTATGAATATACAAAACCATGCATAGTATCTATTTCTCTACTCTAGCTTTTTGAAAATGATTTTTCAAGTCAATCGACGATCTAGTATGTTTTAGATGTAGATGGTAAACTGCTACAAATTTCTTATTAAATAATGTATATTTATTACGACAGGTACAGGTATATTATCACTCGAACTCTAGTAGCATGTACCTATATTGTAAGTCTACATATTGTGTGCACACTAATGATAAAATATCCTTATTACTACAAGAAAAAAGAAATAATGGAGTAGTGAGCCACAGTAGCCCGCTCGTGAATATTCCAGAATGTTCTTGAATAATGGATGGGCAGCGAAGCCGATATCTCATTTTTAATACGATTTTTATGACGTTGTTGTCGAGTTCTCTCTCTGCTAGCAGTTTGATATCAGGAAATTGGTTAGCCGTATCCATTATGACAAAGATGGTCAGTAGTTTTTAGAATACTGTAAGAAAATCCTTTAACCCTATTACTACATGCGCAATAACCATTTTCACATGATATGAATAATCTGACGGTTCTTCACTGTTACAGGTCACAAATTCGATGCGGATACCATCGCTATATATGTGTTACTGACGTTTAGCTGGAAAACTTTGCAGTTTTATGGTCAGTTGGTTTTTCTGTCTGCCACACACAAATTGGATAGTACGATTCTCGTGACCCGGTTCTGCGGTAGAAAAAACGTAAGTTAAATTTTTCTGATCAAACATTTTGCCTTCAGGAACAGATAATTTGATCGTATATTAATCTATGAACATATTTAAGCAGAAGGTACTTATAAGGTTTTATGCTCCTTACAAAAAATTAGGATCTGTCCAAAAAATATTAGAAATTCCCCATTTCAATCATTTGGAGAATTCCACGAGATCTGTTGTCTTTTTATAACGATCTAATTTTCGTTTCTTAATTTGATTTACATATATTATTTTTTGACGACACCTGTGAGTGACATAAAAATCAACAAAAATATTTTAAAGAACTTTTATACAAAACGCCTCTTAAAAGTTTCTGAATAAACAAGTATCTACATATTTAATATATATCACGAACAGAGTTTAGTTGAAATTTAGAGAAATATTTCTCGCAACTATTTTAACGCCGTGACAGCTTATTTCTCCAACGGAAATTAAATAACGGTCCCTAGAGTCCGATGTGTCAAGACTGTTCTTCAGGTGTCAAAATTAATGATACCTACTCTTTCTATTCCTATGTACCCCAAGGATGGGTTCACCTAACACTACATTTCATAATCACTGATATAGCATACATCATTGCGATAAGTATATTCCCTATCAGAATTCGTTACTTGTATACTGGTCTGGCCAGCGAAGAACATTGAATAAAGTGAATTAATTAAATTAATTGAATGAATTATTTGTAACAAATTGTGTAATATTAAATGGATAGACTTATTTGGTTAAACTTTACTAGATAAAATGGAAAATTGTTATCTAGACCTAAATGCAAAGGTTATATAGAACATATTAAAAAAAAGTGTGAATAATTTCAAATATTCAGAATAGG
Organism: Mimoniades ocyalus; assembly: GCA_018245615.1. Classification (NCBI taxonomy): domain Eukaryota; kingdom Metazoa; phylum Arthropoda; class Insecta; order Lepidoptera; family Hesperiidae; genus Mimoniades; species Mimoniades ocyalus. The sequence continues at coordinate 5,046 of DWDV01000822.1, forward strand.
CAGTTATATATGAGTGACTGTCCATTCTTTGATTAATCAGACCTTCGCGGCTCGAACACGTGACGGTCGAATCGCGTACGTGATTTCACCCTGGCGCTCCACAACCGAGACATTCAAGGCTTTTCGTTGTAGATATTTAAGGGATTGTGATATTTTGCGACTACATGAAAGTATGTGACAAGAAGGTATTTTTATTTATCCTTTATTGTACCAAAGGGCAGGCTTAATGCCAAGTGGCATTTTCTACCAGGCAATCAAGGTGATGATAAGAAGTTGGAGCAGGTTCCAATCCTCTTTATTTTCAACTATTTTAAAAGTCATATTGCATAATATTATATAATACCTAATGGATATAATAGTACAAGCATAACATAACTATAATTAAATATCGGTGCTGAAAAATTATTTTTAACGGCTTGTTAAAACGGTGAACGAAAGTAAAATTCCATTAACCTTTCATATTCTGAAGGTAGACCCGTGACTGAAGGTAGTGCAGTGACGGAAGGGTTCATGATGATGATCGAAGTTGAAACTCAATTTTCTGTTAGCCATAAGGGTTGTATAGATAATACTGTGATGTATGTATATGAGTATACATATATGAAAATCGATCATTCAAATGAATGTCTATTCCTTAGTAAATCAGACTTCGTTCCTTAAACACGTACAGACCGACTTGTGTACGTGATTGTACCGACGTTACACGATCAACTGTATTCAAGAATAGGTAGGACACGGCGATTGCCAAGGCGGGGCAGTCAGGTAGTTGTGTTGATGTTTGTGACTGTACTTTTTATAAGCTTTTTATTTGTGTAGATTCTTTGTGGAACTTTGAAATCGGACAGTTTTTAAGCAAATAATTTGTTATATGAAGATTCATGAATTATATCAATAGTTAGTAGCATACGTATATTTTGTATGAAATTACATTTCATGTGAGAGCCTGGCCCCGTAATAAAACAATACCCTTCGACCTACTCCCGTACCTTAAACTAATTAGGTAAGGATAAACATATTTAATATATTCTACATACCGTCTCTTTAATACAAACTTAACGTATTCCCTCACATTCATTATGTCGTTTCTCGGCACACCTGCAATTCTCTCTCAACCTCGTTTAAGGGGTCTCGGAAAATGAGTAAATTACGAACATTACACACGGAAACATCCGAACATACGGGCTTATCTAGACCGACGAGCGTATTTGGAGTGTGATCAAAGGTTTCCATCTAAAATGGTCACCAGGACACTCATAACCTTTGCATTGTATATACTCGTAAATATAAAAATACTGCACAGTTCTTTGCCTACAAGTCGTTGTATTGGATGCAATATTTTGTGGCTTAACGCTCAATTGGACCTAACATTCAATGTATGCATTATAATTTCCGTACGGTATGTATTATAATACGATTAATGATTTAGCACTTTAACTGATTGTTCCATTTTGTTATTTGTTTGAGGTCCAGGTAAGTGACAATGCGTTTTTGAAAGTTAACAGTTGTACTAGAAACAAGTGTCAATAAACCATTTTAAATATATCGGGGTCAGCAATTTCTTGTTGAATTTAATTTGTTGTTTATTTTAGTATTACGTCAGGCTTTAATTCAGTGGCCAATAATGGACCTCGCATCCTGTTGGCCGTGTTTATATTTGAAAATCTGCAGCCTTAAAATATACATTTGACTTGCAGAGTATAAATAAAGTCCGCGAATGAAATACCTAAAAGAAGGTGGAAATCGCAATGGGGTTAAATTTTACGAAATTTGTACTCGGTAAGTTAAGTCTATTGGCACTAAGAAATACTGATGTCTCCGATGCATTCAATATATCAGAGGGTGTGAAATTGGCGAAAATCCTCCTTTAACGTCTTTTGTTCTCTTCCCATCGCAACATTGAAAATCTTTATTTTATGTTTTTTATGTTAGAACGATCATACACTTTGATCATAAAACGTAAACAGAATGAACTAGTAATTCCTTGCTATATGTATGTTTGGGATATAAATAATAATTAATTGGTATGCTGATCATGTATTATTCTTTTGAAACAAAGAAACACAATATATTTTCACCAATTGATAAATACCGATTGACTTAAAGCGCAAATACTTTTCCTGCACAACGTACATGGGTTCCTGGTGACTAAATTTACATGTACCTGTTCGCAATTCTACGTATTTGAATGTACATATTCGAAATAAATCAAGAAATGTTTCCGTTACTGTCCCATAGTTGTGTTTTGTCGGCGAATGAACTTCTGAGATTCGTGCATTTTGTTATTTAATATTACCATGCTGAAGTCAAGCGTTGTATTTCATTTTTATGTGCCGTTTCACAGGAATTACAATCCGTGAATTTTCCGCATTCGAAAAGAGCTAGTATTTGTATAAAGGTTATAGAACTAATATTTGTATAAAGGTTGTACATTGTTTTTTAGAATCGAGTGTTTTAGGAAAAAAAAACATTGAAACGTTGGAAGTTGAAGGTGCGAATCCACCATAAAAGATATTTAATCTTCAAAATATTAGTTAATATTTATTTCTTAATTGCTATACGCCTTTTTGAAGATTGCTATTGTTCAAATTAGAAGGAAGAATATAGTAAAATTTTATTTTTCTCGCAGATACTCCTTAGAAAAATTATTTCAAAATCAAAAATAGAATACATGTACATAAGTAGATAAACATGCTTGCAGTAACCGTCAGATATTTTTATATCCTTGCTGTCTGAATATGTAACTAAAGTCTTTTATGTTAAATTTATGTATATATTATTTTTCATTTGCTCTTTTGAATATTGCGTCGTCTTCCTCGGCGTTTATGAGTTAAGTAAATACTCATTCTATTTGCATCTCCAAGGTTTTCACCTTCTTCGTTGTCAAAGTACATATAAAAGAAACTAGAAAATTGTACTTCGTGGTAAAAGAGAATTAAGCGACATTCAAACTTTGCATTACTTTTTTTTTTTTTTAAGTGAATTAAAACGGTACAATTTTATGCACATGCATGTTTTGTTATCATTGCTATTTAGGAAACTGTAATCACTTATTCTTGAGGGTTACCTGATGAGGATTAAGAGATTCAAGTTTGAATAACTGACATATTTTTATTTGAAATTTCTGATTTGTTGTCGCCACTAACATACGAAAGACCTTAAACCTGTTTGGATAAAAAATGCATTTGTTTGTTCTATATATGAATGCATCTCTTATCAAATATAATGATGGATTTATTTTCTGTGATTTTATTACTTATGTAGTTTTACTTAAATTTCGATGAGATATCTTTAAGATTTTATTCTTTATTTCTGCGCTGCAGAAAAGGTGCACTATATTTTTTTTTTTAGCGGAATAGATGACAATAGTTATAATGCCTAGTGCAATTTATTTTTATTGTTGCCAGTGAACCGTTAAAATGTTTTTTGGATTAGGTACGTATCGTTGTCTTGTTGCTCGATAAAGTACTTGTTTCATACCTTGTATTAACAACAACTGTAAAATGATAAACGATTTTGTTACTTAATACATTATGGATTCGCTGGTCGTAATTTTTTTGATTCACTTTTCATGTCATTATGTTACAAGCTGTAAAAAATGCGTTCTGGTTTAACTAGTTAGATTTCATATATTCTTATTTATTGATAAATGGTTTGATAAAAAAAAAATATTTTTTATTGATAAATGGTTTGACGTAACATCACGTCGGTATCCCCCCGAAGGGATAGGCAGAGGAGTGCAGTACACTTCGTTACATTTACGTTCCATCAAGGAATAGGGGGTGGGATTCCCAGTTACTACTAGAAATTTAAAGTTAGAAAAATCCAATAGTACCCAACCCGGAGATCGAACCCAGGACCTCTGGCTCTTAACTCGCGTATGCAACCACTCGTCCAATGGTATTTTTTTTTCAAGATCCTTTTCTTTATTTTACTAATATTCGCTTGCTACAAATTTTCGTTGTAAGTGAAACAAGTTCCTCGTTCCTATAGCGATGAACGTCATTGTAGGTCGAAACGCTCGGTTGGGCCGGCGACGTGAGGGCGGAAGAGGAATCGATAAGCTTCCGTGTAACTACCACCAATACCAATTGATAGCTGATTGGTTCTCTGCATTGGTTACGATCATAGACTTTCTATATAGGATCCTATACTTTGTGACATTTGGAGTAAATAATGCCTTGATCATTTTGTATTGGAAACCTAGATATTTCGTTGTAAGTCCAAAAGTCTTTGAAACAATGTCACATTGAAACATGTCTATGCTACAAGTAGTGTGTTATACAAGTATGTATTTAGATTGTCTACTTGGTGAATAGAAAGATGTACTCAGATTCTGTCAACTATTTATATTTGGTTCTACGACAATGCCTTAACGAAAATCATGCGGAAACAGCGGACAACAATACAAGTCAACAACATGGACAATGAGATCTTGAACAGTGACCGCTGAGCATTTTGCGCTTCAGAGGTAACGTTATCGTTATCTACGTAGATAGCGGTAATACCTATATTAGGTTATCGCCATTATTATACGTTGTATTGCACAATACAAAGCAATGTTTTTGGAGTGTTTAAATTATCTATTTATTTATTTATTCTTTTTTGTACACCGTTAAAAGGCAATACAAAGGGCGGACTTAATGCCTAGTGGCATTCTCCACCACTCAACCCTTGGAGAATTGTAAACATTCGTTTATCGTCTAACATTTGCTTGAAATTTTATTAATCCACTTTTGAAACATGAATCAAAATATTGGAGTGTATTCGAAGCCTCTTTCAGATTTTTCTTCTCACAAATGAATAATTTAACTGCAACTATTAAATTTCATTTATATGTATGTATGTAACGTATTTTTCGACCCTTTAATCGTTCCACTGTTGGAACATGGGGCTCCTCCCACATTGGGAGGGTTAAGGCCATAGTCTGCCACGCTGGCGAAGTGCGGGTTGGCAGACTTCACACGCCTTAGAGAACATTTTTTTTTGAGAACTCATAAGGTGTGCAGGTTTCCTCACGATGTTTTCCTTCACTGTTATAGTAAGTGATACTTAAACTTAAAACGCACATTATTAAGAGGTGCGTGCTAGCATTTGAACCCGGTCTCCCGGAGTGAGAGCTCGAATTTCAAACCACTAGGCTATCACTGCTGTATGTAACGTATTTAAACCAATAATAAATTATTAAACACTCTACGAGTAAATAAAAGTCACTTTTGAAATTTACATTTCCTTTGTCCACATATTAATGGTCCCTTTTACATTTTAATGTGTGAAACATTTTTTTGGTAAAGTCTTTGGGGGACGCGGGCAGGGGGTAGTAGGCCGTAATTCTTCTCTTTAGTGCCCGACAAATTCTTTCTGTAGACTCCGTCACTCAGTTTATAGGGCGATTGGAGGTCTGCCAACTCGGATATGCGAAAAACCCATGTCTGTCGTATGCAAAAGGAACGGTTTATTGACCTTTGCCTCGTGTTTTTGAGATAAGACGATTATCAGCTACAAACTGTGGCGGTTTTTTTTTCTTATTAAAAACCCACATCGCTTGTTTATCGCAATGATTACCATTTAGTGGCGTATGCAATTTGGAGAAAGTATTTATCATAATCATTCATAGTATCATAGTACCAACATCACATCAGCCTTTACCGTTCCATTGTTGGGCATAAGCTTCTTCCAAGGTGTGCCATAACAGTTGTTAAAAGTATTTAAAGGTACCTTTGGTTCTAAATGCTTTTCAGAAACTAATTATGGTCCAATTGACGGGTTTCAAAATCTTAAACACGTGTACAGTTATTTTGAAAAAATTGTTTAAATAGTGGCGCTTGCTTATGATGCTGTATTTAGTATATTTACAATCTTTTTACGATTGGGTTTGTTAGACGTACCACATAGACTCTTCGTGTGATTATTTAATGGAAATCCTTGTGTTCAGTTTTATCGTTTTATTAAAAAAGACTTATAGCTATGATTTTTTTACTTTGAAAATTTCAATACCTTTTTACATTCCCTATTTTTCACCCTGTTCTCTGAGCCAATCACATTATCACTTCTTCGCATAAATGAATCGCAGGTAGCAATCTGATCATACTGCATCCAAAGTGCAGATAGTTTTTAAGAAAAACGATTTCCAAGAAAAATAAGTCGTTGACTCCTTTACTTCTTTGCGAGATAATTCTGTGTTCACAGCGCACAGTTACGTCCACACTTCCGTTGAAACGGTTTTATTTCAGCGAATCTTTAACTTTTATCTCTTTGAATACCGCTATTTGAACCGTTCTCGTGGTGACCAGTAGTAAATATATTGCACTGCTAGTTTGATTAAAAATCTCTCATCGTAAGCATTAAAATCTGTAATGGAATGTTTGGTGTGCGCACATGCATTTCTTGTAACAATTCCTTAAGACGTAGACCCTATAGTACCTAATTGTGTATATATGTTATTTTATATATGTATAAAGTTTATATGTATAATATTATGTGTATATTATTATTTGTATATTATTACATATGGAATTTATATACATATCTCTTTCCGTCTATCAGTCTTTATTTAATTGCAAATAAAGCAAAGTTTGAAAAATATCTGGCCTAAGTTCCATATTTATAGCTTTATAGCTACTTGAATTTTCGAGCATTTAATAAAATATCCGTGCTTTATTCGTTAAGTATAATACTTTTATAAAATCTAAGTTTTCGGCAAAGCGTATACAAAGCGGTGGAATAAAAACATTTGTAACGTTTTCTTTAAAGCGAATGTTTGATTTTTATCATCACTTTCTTGGCAAATATTTACAAACAGTTATGAATATTCCAAAAAAGAGGGCACAGTGTAAATATACATTCAGAATCTGGTGAGTGGAGAATCTACTAAATTACTCATACGCCAGACTCACACGATAAATTAAACCTTATATGTGTTTGTATATCTTGAGATATATTAATCTCAAATTATCTTTTCTAAAATATACTTATAGTACTAGAAGATAATTATTTTTGCTTTGAATGTTGAAGCTGTTTCTCAGGTAACAGACAACGCTATATTGTATGCAATTACACATGCGTATGATTTTATACATACATATCCTTACGCCAGGTCCCTTAAAGGGTAGACAAAGAGCATGGATTACCAACTGTCTCTATCGTTACAGATTAAATTTAAAAAAAAAGTAACATCACGCCTGTAAACCCCGAAGAGGTAGGCAGAGGAATGTAGAACACTCCCACGATTCACCAGTTACTTGGAAGTTAAGTCCCACGATGGAATACAAATTCCTCAAAATGTTTACAGCAACGAGATCATAAATAAATAAATGACAGTAGGTTAATTAACGAAAAAATACTTAGCTATAGTTCGTATATTTGTGTAAAAGTAAGAAGATTAGAGAAAGTCGTGCCCCATTCCAACGTGTTACTAGTTAATTTAGGTATTGTTATTGAAATAGAAAAAACATTAAATGGATTAAGTTTTTGATTGGATTCGATTTTGAGTGAATGATTAGTTTGTGGGTTCTAATAACAATGGTTGGTTCAACTGTAATATTTTTTTATTACGTAATTTCGTAAAAAAAGTATATGTGTATATTTACGCATAAGTATGAGCGATGTCTCCAAATTTATAACGCTTCAAAGAGTCACATATTCATGAATATATGCTATTAAAGGTGCGGTACATAATGGAAGGTTTTTAATTTTTTTATTTATACATATGCAAAGTTAAGGGAACATTCAATTCCACAAATCCAATGTAACTCGGCTTACACAATATTTTCCTCATAGAATTGGGGATGAATTGACATTGATCTTACAAAGGCATGTTAGACTTTTGGACCTTTTATGTAAACATCAAAGATCGCCCTATGGCAGTGAGCATTGAATGTAGTTTTGACGTGTTTTATCATGTATATTTGATGTGGCTAAACTCCCTCTCTAGGGTGTAACTACGAAAATTTCATACCAACCCCTTTTCTTTCTGTTAATTTAAATTTCTTGTATTATAACACCAGATTGGTAAATGTGATGAGCTAACAGAAAGACATTTAATTCTTATCTTCGATATGTTCAATATCTTCGGAAATATATCCTTGAACACATTGATAGAGTTTAGAGTTATTGTGTATTATTTCGTTGTTTTACTAGTCATTTATATTTGTGTTTATATCAATACCCTGCCTTAAACACTGATAGTATGTGCTTTATACTCGATGTTTCGGTGTGTATCACAATGGCAAGGAAATCCGTACAAACGTGAGTCAAGCCGGTTTAAAACATAATAATGTGTAACATTCACGAAATATTTGACAATAAAATTCGTACAACTTACAATTATTCATATTAAGCTTTGTGATGTGTAAAGTATGCGACTCCACACTTCAAAACAAAAAAGCAAATGATTGACCGTTTTTCAATTTTTACTTTATTTTTATTATTATTGGGCATAAATTTTGTTTACGTATATTACAATCTCCGTAGGTACTGCTCCATAGTTTGAGAATTTTAGTCTTGGATTATCTGTGGAAACACAACAATGCAGTTAGCATAAACACGCTAACTAATCAAGTGATTTATAACCAGATTGTAGCAAGGGATTATAGGTCATGGCATAGAGATTATAAGTGTAACTTTAGCCGTAACCTTTACGAGAAAATTGTCAATTATCATATTATATACAAGTATATTGTTATTTTTAACGGTGTTTTGAAAATACCAAAAGAAAAATAAGTTATTACATAAATTTTATTATTAATATAATATCACATTAGGTCCCATAAGGGTTAGGCAGAGAGCTCAGTCTTATAGATCTGCCGTACTTATTCGATGTAAACAAATACTCCACATAATTTTTGTATTTCCCATGAAAGAAAATATTTAAGAATATATTTTCGAAATCTTTTGTCTTTTGTTTTTTTTTTGCAACTGCACTAGTGGTGCCAGTGTTAAGCGATTTTTAGTGGCGTTTAGTTTATGAGCGCGCTGAAACACTTTTAATGGCAATAAAAATCAACAGCCTGAGCCGTAATGGAATGTCGTTAGCTCATTATTGCATTAAGATATCTTCTTAACTGAGCTCAGTGCGCGTTATATTTTTTATTGAACTGCTTACGTTTTTTACGTAGATTCAATACGAATATTTAATTCTTAATGAAACTCAACTGTTATTTCTGATTTAATTTAACTAATTAAAAGCTTTATCGTAGTACGTGTTGTGTAATTAGGTTATAACATAAAGTGAATAAATAAATTTATTGACATAGGTTTAATTTATTAACCTACTGAAGTTATACTATACCTATAGTCTAGTTTTAGTGACTATCTAGCATTACTGTTAAATGTTTTGTGAGGATTTATACCTACATGAGGTTGTATATGCTCGCGGTAACCTCACGAAGAGTGACGTTGTATAAGTCCGAAATTAGCCGGATCGTCCCAAACAATCATACACGAGTTAAGTCGATAATTATACATATAATCATGTTAGTCAGGTGTTTAAGAATTTAGTCCACCTTTAGTGGGTACTGGATTCCATTGTCGCCACATTCCTTTCTACACAATTATGTGCGTTCTTAAGGTAAAGATATCATTTGCTGTAACGATGAAGAAAGACAGCGAGAATAAACCTGTAAGCAGAGTTCTGTATAATGTTCTCTAAGGTGTGTGAAGTCTATAAGACCACACTTGCTGACCATGGCAGACGAGAGGCCGCAACCCTTGGAACCATTAAAAGGTTTGATGATGGTGAAGATGTATCCAGAGTAACACGATATACGTAGATTGAAAACACATGTAACATTGTGTGACCTGCTATTCCCTTTTGCTGTTGTATCATAAAACTACGTGAAACGTGGGAGTGTTTCTGCATTCCTCTGCCTACCTCTGCGGGGACTACAGGCGTGATGTTACTTTTT
>DWDV01000823.1:0-14939 GCA_018245615.1 Mimoniades ocyalus
GTGGCTCGGAGTCCGGATACGTGCCCGGTGTATGGCAATAGGCTCACCACCTATTCCTTAGTGGATCGTAAACGTAATCGGTGAAACATGGGAGTGTTCTATATTCTTCTGCCTACCTCTCCGGGGATTACAGACGTGATGATGCGTACCGATAATTTATCGCTAATGAACTAGAAAATACTCGCTTTCAAGCAACGGTAGAACACACACTTTAATCCAAGTATAAGTAGCGACATAATTCACCTGTCACCGTATAAAGACGGTATCGTTTACGTAAACGGTATATTGTACTTGTGGTGTTAAGACAGATAATTATTTATTTGACTAATGGTTATAAATACAATTTTTCAAATTACTATATTCCACTCACAATGATATTGTTGCACGTTCCATAACTTAGTTCCATGTTTATTATCAAGGTTATATTACTTTCATTTTTCCTTCTTCTACATTTTCTACACTCATACAAATAGAACTACACTTGGTCAACGTCCCCTGTGGAGAACTGTCCCTTCCCAATAACGAAGTCTATTGATTACCTAATATGTAAAATCGCTTCGCGTACAAAATTTTTTCATTATACAAAATAAGAGTAGCAAATTTAACATCACGCCCGTAATTCCCGAAGAGATAGGCAGAGGAGTATAAAACACTACCACGTTTCACCAGTTACGTTTAAGTCCCACTAGTTGAGCATATTGCCATACGCCGGGCACAAGTACATACTTTGAGCTACTAATAAAAATTTCTAATAGAACATCTAATAAAAAAAAATCGAATAGTACCCGACCTGGGATTTGAACCTGGGACTTCTGCATCAGCAGTCGTGCTAACAACCACGAGAACAACGAGGCAAAGAGACAGTCGTTAACAAAAATTAATATGGTATGTATAATGATAACTTAAAACAACGTAAATATTTACCGACTTATGTTTGTTAATCTTTCGAAAGTTTGCTACGACTATTGTTACATGCATTCCTAAGTAAATAAAATATTAGTTACGTAGAGTATTGAATAAGTTAATACTTTCGCCTCTCAGAATCTAAATAGCAGCCCTACTTCAATTATTTTAATTAATCTCAGTGGTAAAATGCAAGAATAACCTAATACGCGATGAGTCGCTAACTTTGATATCATAAGCAATAAATAAATAGTGTTGCAAGTGGCGAGACAGAAAGAGACCACGGGTGATCAACATTACTTAAAAGAAGGAAGACCTTTCGTTGTACTATAATAAAACTAAAACACTGCCTGTGATGTAACATCTACACCTTTCAAAGAACCTTTATTCATCTAACACAGAACGTACTGGAAACATCCATATATTTCACTTCGATAGATTTGGCAGTGATTTTAAGGAATCCATGAAGTAAAATTATTTAATATGATAATTATATCGCCACCCTAAGTGTATTTAAAGTCAGGCAGAGAGCATTGTTAAGTATAACTATCCTTACCAACTTGATCTGCCCCTTGTACATGACATTAGTATATTTTATAATTCACAGTAAAGGTAAAGTTTGTACTGTAGGTATTTATTATACTGTAATATATGATTATACTGTACTCTCATTTAATATTTCCGCAATAAAATTCACTTTTGCACTGATGTAGAGGGATAGAGACAACAAATATGACATCACCCCTAAAGAGAATTGTAATGTTATATAGGGACGTAACATTACAATCGCAGTGGTACTTACATTGCTGTAATCAATATATTTATGAGCGTCTATATGACTGTAATAAAGCAATACGTTCTGTTCACGTACAATCCAAATGATTTACGATATTTTGAAATTATATGCAGAATTCTATTATTTTAATAATTTATTACACGTTGTTGATTTTTAATACGTGTAAGTATTGTTCAACAGTCATAATGTTTACCGGTAATATGTCCCTAATTCATTTTCTGTTGTAATAACTCTTGTTAACTCAAGAATAAGTTAAACTAAACAAAAATTTATAAAAAACGGAATTTTAATTGCATTTAGAATTAAATATTTAACAATTTTTGCGAGTATGGACTTGCTGGTCCATAAATAATAATAAATAATAATAATGATAATGCCGTACTAATAGCCTAGCAATTTTTACGTGTGTGTACGCTGGAAAGACGAAATATATGTAAAACATCCAAATCAATTTAATCACATATCAAAATTCGTTCGTTAAATGTCTGTCCGACTGAAAATGGGGCCTCGAAATCAGGAAAGATTATGAACCTTTGAACTAGTTAGTGACTTCGTAACAAGTGCTAGTGGATTCGATTCACCCAATAAAACATTGGCATGTTATAGTTGCTTTGATTCATTAAATATTAAGTACTAAGGTAAGTCCTAGTTTTACTTCGGCTGCGTCATTAATAAAAAAAGGATTGTCATGTCATTGTCATTGTGATGTCATTGTCAAGACATTATAATGAAAAATCGTTTTATCGTTCTACTGAAAGTTGTGTATGAAGCTATACTGAGAACGTAGAAATAAAATATATATTAGGCAAACTTCTCTCAGCTTAGCTAATATTATGAAGAAGTCTAGAGTATTTGTAAGCTGTCTCATGACGTATTTCTTCATTGTTCTAGATAGTAATGTTTAATCTGGCTATAGGTACTTTATGTAATTGACGTTTTAGAAAATGGAATATTAAGTTGTAATGGTTGTTGCATATACATAAACTATATACTAAAGAGTGATTCCCTGCGGTAAATTTTCACAAGCGACTTTGATATCCGGTAAACATGTTAAACGTTCTGTCTCGACTTAACGCTTAACAACTATCAACGCAATGCTTAAGGACTGTTATCGGTAGATAAAAGTCGTTAAGCTCTCTTAAAAGCCTTGAAGGGACAGCCCTCCTCTAGTTGGAGGTGGTGGAAGGGGCGGGGAGGACATGGCAAGATGCAACCTCTATAATAGCATGTTAATTGAAAGCAGTCCCTATGAATATTATTGTAATGTCTACATAGTATAACAAAGCTAGTGTGGTTTAAGATAAGAAAGAAGACCTTTTGTATTTTTACAATAAGAAAAAACAGCTATAAAACTGAAAACATTTCCCCGTTACTTTGTCACCAGTATTTACTACTTCATAAACCTCCAAAACAATACAGAAAAACAAAGAGGTTCGAACAATAAACACATTAAAACAATGTACGTGTGAATTAATAATAAAAATGTAAAAAGACAAACTACACAAGTCATTATACTACAACGTGTGGGCGGGTTTATGATCAATTGTAGTTTTAACAAGAATATCGAAACATCGTCTGTATAGGTGCGATATTTTGGAGTGTTGACCTACGAGTATATTCACAATTGCGTAAGGTTTATTATTCTTTAAACCGTCCAGTGAATTAGTGGTATTATAAACACACGCCATACGTTAAAACAACGGACACTGTCAAAGGCGTAACTCTTTTCTGTTGTTGTATACTTTATTTATTTATTTTTTATGTTTAATATTACTTCATACTTCGTAACGCAATGCTACTGCATATATATAACTGACAATGAAGACTATTTATGGCCACCCTACTGATTTATTTGCCTATTAATCGCTTGGGTTTCTCCGCATTACTGATGGAGGTATGGTCACCTTTTTGTTATTCTAGTTTTACGCATCGGTGCTAGTAAATAGAAAAAACTTTTCTAGCCACATGGTATTTATAAATTATATAACTGGCCATTAAACATAGATAACTTAAAAAAATTACAGGTACCAAATTTTCATAAGTTTATACTCGTAAATGATTTACGATAATATTTGTGGGCCTAATAAAGTTATATATTGATGATTTTTATAATTCTAGGCATTTTTTTACAATTCTATTATTATTCATATTTTGTATATACGTAATTATACTACGTTAGTTATAGTTTATACATTATGATATGTTATGTAGCTAGTCGATGTTTCATGTTTATTGGACTTCCTTATTTCAATTGAATTCGCCCTCTGAATAAGTCGAAACGGAACAAAAAAACTGTAATCCATGCGATTCCTTTTAACGCCCTCATCTCAATCTGCGGGAACTGTTAATTTTATTCAATCGTGTCTTTATTTTGATACATAAATAAACCGGGGTGGACTAATGAAAGTATAAATTAAAAAAAAAACGACAAAGAACACGTTGCGTGCCGCCCAGCGTTCCACTTCGCACGGAAGGTGTGTTTAGTCGTTTTGTAACATTCGATAATCGAGTATATTGAAACCTCTCGATAACATTCCGATTTTAAATCGAGAAGCTCTATTTTCGATCGCATCTCTCGCGAGTTTTTTGTATTCGTTCTCCTCAGTTATTTATAACGCATTTGGACCCGCATTTGATATCCTTATGTTTCGTAACACGCGATGGTTTATGTTCGTATCGCCTTGCCTTTAAGTTCGGAATAACTAATTATTTGGTAAATAATGCATATGAAAAAGGCAGTAATCGGTGATTCGACTGAAATATTCAATTTTCTTTGCGGTGTAACCTTTACGATAAAAGAACATGCAGGTTGGTATTTGGTCCTTAATAGTATCAAAATTATGCTGTCATTTCAATTCGGTATGTCCATATTGTACATGTTCTTAAGATGTCACAAAACTAAAATGATATGTGATCTTAATTACAGTAATGAAATTTGTACACTATTTTAGTACATGGTATGACATATAATGCAAATGAAAAAAATAGCGCGAAAATGACACTGAACTTCATAATGAGAAATGCCTTAGAAAACAGATGTAATATTATGTAAATAATAGAGGTTTTAAATGTTCAATGGTTATGAATCAACAGCGCGGGTATGTCATGAATGATAATGTTAATCTAAAATTTATTTTCAAGAGGTGTTATTAGCCAAAAGAGGCCTAGACAGGACTGGACGTGTTGAATGTACTCGTAATGCTGGCCTTTATTTAAGAATATATGAACATCACGTATACGCTAATGCTGATTATCTAAAAGAACAAAAATATTGACGGTAAAAATTTTATAAATTACTCAGATGATCTTAAAACGGTAAAAAGTAAAAGGCAGTGCTAAATTTACACTTAATACTTATTGGCGTGAAATCTACTTATTTCTATCAATTTGAATATTGATAAAATTTAAGTTTGTTTTAAAATGTTAAGAATAGAATAACAGTAATTCCAATTTATTCTTTATTTTGTTGCTGAATATAACTGTTTAGTTATAATTATTTTTTCACCAAAACATTGAAAAATCATGCAACAAAAATATGATGTTATTGTTTTAAGTAAATGATGCCTTTAAGGTGTCCTAGATTAGCAATTACCTAGGTTGTAAAATATTCGAAGCTACTTAAAAAATTTTATTTTTAGCTTTCCGTTAAATGTTACAATTTTTTTAAATATTTCATGCTTCCTTTGTTATTGCTATGTGTTTTGCGTCAGTCCCTACTTTTTTATGCCTATTTTTGAACTCACTGCCTTATCCCCTTTTTTACGTTTACCAATCCGTCGGTTATCTGTAAAAGATTGTTGCTTAAAAAATAAAAACGTCTATTTGATAACTCCTTTGGGATATTGCAATAATAAGGTACTTGTATTGTAAAGTGAACAATTTTTTTATCACTATTCTTTTACAAATTATACAACCATAAATGATACATTTTATTGAAAGATACAATTTTTAAACCGACATTCAGGTACATTGGTACATTAAACTTGTACTGTCGTAATTTCCTTATTAGTCCAATACGATAAAATTCATGTTATAAATGAGGCGCAAAATATCGTTCAATTTAAGAATACAAATTAAATAAGCTGCAATGTTAGTAACATAAATAATAAAGTTACAAGTCTGGAAAATATCTTACGTTTGAAACGAAATAGCCGCAACTTTATTAAAAACCAATTTAGTAATGCACGACTCGTCGTTACAGTTCCAGTATTCGGACACATATATAGTTTATAAGCAGCTAATTTCTTGTTTCCACTTATGGACGTATTTAATTATTATAGTTTCAACTATTTTATGACACACCTTCTTATTAGTAAGAACCTTAATTATGAATTATTCACAGCTTGTACTTTTCATTACAAATAACGCGAGAACGTTTCGTTCATACTAAAGACTTCAACGAGCCCCATTTCGTATAAGATATTAAAGTATAGAGTCGTTTTATTTAATCCCAGTTAAAATTGAATGGTTGAGGTAATAATAAATAGATCAACATCGGTAAGAAATAAGATATGTTTACATACTTGTAAGAAACAACGTTTTAAAATTAATTTTAGATAAATTTTTGGACTATATTTTTTTATATATTTCTTGTTCTACTTTCTTTCTTTTCTTAAACAGCACGTTTAAGTTATGTCTACTGTTACTCAATTTTGTCATAAAATTACTATGCACGTGTACTATTACCAGTGAAAACTGAATAACTGTAGCATTTTTTGTATTTTTTTTACCAGTCAACCAAAAACAATCAATATATCTAATTAAAATATACGTCATTCAAATGTTCATTAATAAAAGCGTACAAAACATGCAATCCATCATTTCTCCACGCTTCACGTGAGCCGGCCCGGTTGCCATGGTTACGGAATACGTCGCGGTCCACCGCCGAAGACAGGTTGTAACAAAAGCTGGGCACAATAATTGATTTGTATCTCGTACGCATCGCTACATATCTGGTATTCGTCTGCCACTATGTGTACTAAGTAATACTCTATGCCTGTGGTTATTATAGACGTAATAATAAGATAAAAAAGTACAAAATATTTGCATTGTGATTATAAATAAAGCATTTAAGCTTTGCCGCTGAAAAGGGAACCTTTCCTTTAAAATGATATAAATTAAATTTAAATTATAATAGTAGATAAACGTGAAACGGCGTTTCAGCGAATTAGGTAGCTTTTCCGTAACTAAAGTAGTTTTAAATTATTACCATGCTGCCTTGGATGTCTGACTAAACTCCGTATTTGCTACTACAAAATAAGTCGTATTTAAAATTGATTACAAGTAGTAACTGACAATCTGATCTTGAGTTATATTAAAGCTTCATCATATTTGCAGTAAACGAGAGTTATGTTTTTAGGTAAAGAGAGTTATAAATTACTAATGCAAGGCCTAGAATCTACCACAAAATGTAAAAACAAACTTTGTTCATTGTTTTGTTATTATTTAAGATAAATAAAAGCGCATGGTCGATTTATGAATGGTATAGAAAAGAATGCCGTACAACTGCTGAGACTTTGACATTGCAACGTTTACGGATTTATATTTTTCTTAACTCGCACTAAAATTGCTAATATTAAAACGTGATTATAGGGTAGAGAGGTTATAAATTAGTGTAGAATGCAAATTTGTCCATATTCAGTTTCTATGCACATCTTAGTTGGAGTATAAGTTGGAACTTGTAAATGTATGTTTAGTTTTAATCGAATAGAGCTTCTTATTATTTTTTTAATAATTATGAGTTTGCACTCATAACCTCGCGCTATGTTTATCTTTATGGTAAATGACACGGGTAGACATACTAAGTAAAGTAATTAAATTAATTACAACCAGAACTTGCGTTGCGAAGTAAATTAGTATTTCTATTGTACCTTTTATAGTTATTTCCAACAGCTTAAACATGCCGTATTTGTTTATACACTTTATTATTAAAATTTAAATAGAAAATAATGTTTTTTTATGTATAATGTTTTTCAATGTATATTTTCCATCAAAATGCTAGTACAGAAAAGAAAAAGAGTCATTGCTTGTTTTATTGTAATGTTACTATATGATAAGGAACGTTGATAAACTATATTTTCCCACAACAATGGCACGGTAGTTAGATAAAACATAATATCAATATTATTAAGAGAGCGTTCCTCAGATATAATTATATACGAAGTAATGTCAAACCGCAATCTAACTTGATAGAAAGTTGCAATGCGGTCGGAGATGCGATACATTAAAAGCTTTTCGTATAAGACAAGTCTTATATTATTTTAGTATGAATATTGCAAATTAAATTCATTAAATATGTAATTAAAAATAATATTAATAATGAAACCACTTTATTATTGATTTTTCTATCAACAAATGAAAAATATTAGTTTTTAAATACATTCATTAATATCTTTATGAAGTATAAATTGTAGGCCAGCTTAGTAGGGAAGGAAGAGTATATGCGTCATAATTAAAGATCTATAAAACTGAAATCTTTTTCTACAATAAATAAAATAATGTTTTAATCTTAATAAATATTAACTGGATTCGTTTATATGTACAAAATGTTACACATCATTAGCAATAATAGATGACCGTTCTGTATTTAAACAAGTCTCTAGTGATCGTTGTCTTTAAATTAGGTAAAGGTTAATCTGAATTATTTCAATTAAGATATTTTCGATCATACAAAATTCTAGAAATTTAATATAGCACAATAAACAGTAATTAGGAATACAGTGCTCACACTTGGACTTCTAACTCAAGTACAAATTCGTACAGACAACATTGTTATGTGACATTTGGAGGCAGTGCACCTGGCCAACAGCGGCCGTACCTGTCATTTTCCTAACGCGTGGGCCTCACGCACTTGTTAGAGACGTGACGCAGTGTAAATTACGCCTTTGGCCTGATATATAACGAAGGAACGCCGTTTACGATCTACTACGTCTACGATTTAGTAAATAAGTAGATTTATTAGTCCCTCTCAATGAGAGCATTCTTAACAGCTACATAAATTACTTAATCAAATTTACTTTTGACAGTTAACAATCCGTTAAACCAGCCATCCCTTTACGATCACTAAATATACTTTTAAGACATTTTATTCGATATCTGCAAGAAGTAATCTCATGTGCAATTTATACATTGGAGTTGTTGTTTCTGATACAGTATTGCTATATTACATTCATTTACATTTACGCTAGGATTTCTGAATATAAAATAGCTTAATACCTGTAGATTTGTTGCGAAATAACAATAAGCGCGATAAACTTATGGCTGCGAAGTCCTAATTCACGCGCAAATCCGCACTAAATACATTGTTACGTGACATTTGGAGGCAGTGGAGCTGGCCGGCAGCGGCTGTCGCTGTCATTTCCCTAACTGCGTGGGCCCTGCACACTTGTTAGCGATGTGAATAAGTGTAAACTAAGCCTTACATTGGACAAGTTTATTCGTGAACGGATGTATTAAAAATTATGATTTTATATTACGTCTATAACGTTAATAACTTTTGACAAAACATTTTTTTGTAAATCGGCTATCGAAATTGTAGAAATTAATTTTTATTAGCCAGAGTTAATGTACAGATTTTTTTTAAATGCAACAATTCGCAATCAATATTTTAGCAACACCTAATAATACCTTTTACAAGCTAATATTGGCTAATTTAAGTAAGTTGTGGTGCTCTTAACGCATAACTACTTATAGTGGACTGAAAAATTACATTTATTTTATTAACATACGATTAGCGTTGTCGTTACAAATGTCCAGTATTCAAAATGTGTCTGAATTTTTTTTATAATACTGCAGTGATTTACATAGAAACGTGGCAGAGCAGTTAAATTAATAATATGTATCTAAGCGAAAAACTAATATAAATGAGGAACATAAGGTTTTATCCATTCTATCTTAGATTTTATTCTGAGGTGTATGAAGTAACCTAGTGTCCGCTAATCTGTTATATAGTAACATTAATATATAATTACAATTGACGTGAGACAGATAATTATACACCATTGAATCGTAAACATAAATAATAAAATGATCATTTATGTTTGTGAATATACCATTAGAAATCTGTGCATCGGAATTACAATCAAGGAACACTTGAAGACTTAATTATAATGGAAATTGCATATTATCTCTACAAAATTCTTACTTTACCTATATTTTACCGCTGGAAAAATATAATTAGTATGCGGTTTGTGTTACTTAAACTATGTATATAGTAAGTTAATAAAAGATAATCACCTTGTAACACCGAAATAGTTGTTCTAACTGCACTTCACAGTTAATTTGTAAACAAGACACAATCTCAATTTGGTTCTGAAGCATCAAAACATTCGGAGCACATGTCACTAATGAACAACAATATATCGGTTTTGTGTTTCATCGAGAAAAGTCCACTAACTATATTATTTTCACAACCCGCACTCTCAAAACAGGGTCCTAAAGAAAGTTTTACAAACACTTACAATGTAGAGTCCCTTTGATATTCATCGTTAATTATAGAGTCCGGGGATCCGATTCATCCAAATCGGATTCGTATTGGAACATAACTCTATGTTATTATTTTTGTGACATCGCGATTTCGAAAAAGGCGCGCGATAACGCGCCTGTGTGCGTTACAACCTGACCATAAGCTTGCGTAGACGCAACTGAAATCACCTTGCAAGGCCCACTATACCTGTCTCTTACTAAACCTCTATCTATCTTACTCTAGCGGGCATTGTGCCCAGTCCGGCGACTGGCTTATACGGCTGACAATAAATTACGTATAGAATCTAATCAGTTTAATAGATGTGTGATTTTTTTTAACGCTGACCGTTTTAATGGCATCATGCAATGATCGGTCGATGGAGGACAGCATTAATTATTACTGTGGTCAATTTTATTTTTGTGAAATGAGTTTAAGATGCATTACTGTAAAATGAGCTTTTTCTCAACAGTTATCTATAGCAATACATATATGAGCTGACACAAAATGAAAATACGTATATCAAACTATCAGTGTACTTTAGTCAGTAAACATTTACAATTACTATAGAAGTTTCAACGCTGTATGCTAAAGCTGTAACATTCAGTAGCGATTAATCTAACAATTAGCTTCGCTACCTAATCCGAACAGTTTGAAAGGCCAGATTGTATCGATTCACGATGGACGTAATTCGGTATGTAGCAAGTTACCTACTTGGTTTTCTTGAGTATTTTCCAATATTAGGTAGTTGTTTGACTACTGCCGTATAACACGTGAAGTGTATTTTTTTATTGACGAGCCAAGTATAGTCATTCGTCTCTACTAATAGTGGGCGTCATAATGAGTCAATAACTGATAAGTTGTGTAAAATAAAATTAAGGACAGAGCCTTCTGTAAGGCTTAGTGATCTGGTCTAAATTCTTAATACGAGTATGTTAAAAAGCGACCATAGCAATTTAGCTCTATCAGTCAACTATCCCTCATCTGACCGCCTTTATTGACGCTTAACTTTACGTATCGTTGGCCTTCTGCAACTCTACTCAGTAAACTGCAGACTGTAATATTGATATAATTTATATTTCTGCATGCAAAAAAATTATCGCTCACCTCTTAGGCGTTCACGGTAACACTTGTTAAAACAATAAAGTGGGTATTTTAGAACTGATAAAGATTTTCCGTCTGATCATAATATTATATTGTATTCGCAATAAGGATAAGATTACAAACAATAGTGTTTATAAAATGCTAAATCGCCTAGCAGCAGAAACGTAACTTGTTTCCACACCTACATGTACCTACTTCTGGATAAACAAGAAACAATGCCATTACATGCAAGCTATAGTAATGACGGTAGACAACGAGCGTAATAACGGACACACATACACACACAAGCACATAGATCCACACACTCATACATACACGCACACACACACACACTCGCACACACCCACACACACACACACAAAACGTTCTTGTTTTTTCAAAATAATAATTTAAAGTGACTGAAATTTTAGTGCGACATTCAATTGTAGGATTACATTCAAGCACCCCACTTTTTCCTTAAGATCATCTTGTTGGCATACTCTATCTTAGATAGACCCTATGGCTTACGAGTGATTAGGAAACATGCTTTCTACTTTTAATTTTTCTTGATTATTTCTGCAGTTTTTATTGTTGATATCTGAAAATGTCATAGTATTGGGACAAATAATGAGAATAATGGTAATAACAGAAAACTTGAATGAAAACGTTTTATTGCGTACACATTGTAACCATATACATATATGTTATATGATAATAAAAATATATTAAATATATATAATTTAATGTAATAAATGTTAACTCAATACAACACGTATAAAATATATTATCATTTAGCGCACATTGTTAGTGCTACAATGTATAAGTTCAATTATAAATTTTATTACTGTTTGATTTCGCATACAAAGAGCTAGATGCAACATGCTGACAGATTTATGTAAAGTATTACTCTGCAATACATATGTATATGAATTTTAATAAGAACGGAAAATAATCGTTATGGTAATTGCAACGAATGTGTGAGCACGTTGTTGTAACAAGAAAGCAAATATGTATTTGATATAAAATCATTTTAACAGAAATAATTTTTACATTCAAGTGAAATAAAAAAAAACTTCTAATGCAATCAATATTAAAATATAATTAGGAAGTAGAACATATGAACAAATTTCAAGAATACAGCCAGCGAACATAACTCAGTGAGTCACACATACTTGTATGTAGAGCCGTTTATGAGATGGCTTTTCCTAACTAGTCTTTTGTGTTACAAAAATACCCAGAACTGTTATGTCATGAGGTAAAACAGAAAATATGTAGTGTTATTATTTATGCTAAAAAATCTTACAAAAGATTGTTTGGGAATAATGCGCAGTAAAAATCTGCGAGAATAGGTTGATATTTATTTTATTAAAATGAATTCGGACCTTATATTCATGAGCGGAGACTGAGGATCTAATGAAATGATTCCATTATGATAATAATCATACTATCTAGTACATGTAAATACATATCTTTATTACATATTTTAAATGTTTGAAAAGAAGATTATAAGCCACATATATAAATAGCACTACCATAAATACAATATTAAAATTTATTTTAATTCATAACAATGTGAGTTTTAGAATGCAAGCGGACAGGCCGAGAAAAACACAGCTTGACAACACTCGTGAACTGGGCGACTTATTATAAGTCCTTAGATGGCTGCAGAAGCAACCGTAAAGATCAAGCTTCGGCTCTCGGCTTGGACTGCCAATAGCTTTATGGTTTAAGTGCTATGTTTTCCCTCATTTCGTATTCCGTTCAGATTTTCTCATCTCGAAACAAGGTACGTTCAATCCGGGCCATAATGAAGCTAAACACAGTGTGTATGTATTTATTTATAAAGTGTTACTCACTACAAATAGGTTTTTTATCCAACTGCGGTCGACAAAAAAGGTATAGTTTTTAAATTGATATTTAAGCGTTGTAGAGACACGGCCAGCGCTGGAAAATGGTAATAAATAGCGCAATATTTGACTTGAAACGTACAAATTGAATGTATTTTCTGTATACATAGATGTTACTGCGAACTAAGTAGCTATATATTTTTCATTATTAGCTTTTTATGGGTTTCGAAGCCTTAGCTTGTAGAGTATGGCAAAGCTTAAAAATGTTAGAGACTCTCTTTTACGATTTATTCAATAATCCATCTCCTTTTCTCTTATTAACAGTAGAAGTGGCAATGACATGTGTTTAATAGAAGGATGGAATAGACATACACACACATATGAAGCATTTTAACGATAGTATTTCGCGCCTGTAACTGAAAATTGGTTATTTTTTTCTTAGAGATTTATAATAGACGCTCATGACATCAAGTGATTGCTTGTACTGCTTAGTCCTAGTTTATTATAAAGCAAGAAAGCTTGTCTAATGAGGAGTATTAATATGACTCTATATTACTCAATCAGCCTTCACCACTTATGGTATCTAATGTGATAATCCTTTCGCTTCAGCACTTTTGAGGTCTAAATTCATAAATAGCGCCTAAAAAGTTACGTTCTTATCCTAAAATCGATTAATAATCGCA
This sequence comes from Mimoniades ocyalus, assembly GCA_018245615.1. Taxonomy (NCBI): domain Eukaryota; kingdom Metazoa; phylum Arthropoda; class Insecta; order Lepidoptera; family Hesperiidae; genus Mimoniades; species Mimoniades ocyalus. Next base: position 13,774 of record DWDV01000823.1, read on the forward strand.
TATTTATTAAATTTAGAGATAGTATTAAAAGCGGAGATTGGAAACATTTTATAGACATAAAGAGCATAGTGTATAGGAATCTCCTTCATCATAGTGTAACACAATATACCAAGTGTGTTGTACGATATATTATACAATGTCACCTCAGTGCAAATTGTGCACACCTCAGATATTGTGCAAAGATACAATCATTTATTAGGAATTGTCTGAAGGTCAAAATATGTGTTTTAATAACGTATTTATTGAGACACAAAAGAATTGAAACCCTTATTTAAATACATTGTTAATTTAAACCAACAAAAAATAAATTATTACATTTGCATAGTATCATAGTATCGAGTGTAGGTTGTAAAAAAGATGAACACGGACTTAAGGTCAAACCATGTGATGCATTCTTCAAGACAATCGATATTTTTTTGTTTACTTCGCTTTTTATTAACAACAATTTTAATGACAACAAAGAGAACATCAGTAATTTATATTATGTCCTGTTAATGTCTGTATCTTTTTATATTTGTCAAAGTCATTGGCGTCTAGCTACGGGTGTTGCGGCTATGCACCTGTTCTCGGCACCTCATGATCTCACATTATTGCTTTGTTTTGGTTCGAAAATCATTTGGGTGTTAGAATAATTATTTTCCTCACCTGTCATCTGCCGTATATGAAGCTCTAACGTATATAATCATTTTTTATTATTATTTAATTGCCTATTTTATGAGGCTATTAAGGGTGTATTACAATTTCAAAAATGTAGAGTGCGTGAACTAACCGGTTTTGAGCAAAAACTAGCTCTTCCCCAAATTGAAGTACGGCGCTGATGGTTGCTCTTATTTGCGTGCTGATTGTTATTTTTAGACTTATAGTGGTTTAATTTTAGTTTATGAAAAGTGTAAAATGGAATCTGTAATATATAAAATCCAGCCTATTATCCTTCGGCTTTTTGATACTAGGCAACCTCTCAGAATGAAAAGGACCTAACGGACTTTCTAACTTAAGTGGAATATGCCGTATTTTCTTTTCTTTATTAATAAACATTATAAGTAGAGCAGTAAATTTATACCTCCTTGTGTGTACCTAATTATCCATCTCTCTACACAGAGTCCTTATAAAGGGAATATTACAAATTGTAATACAATGCGCCCACGCGTGGAGCGGTCGGGCCGGGG